>JAKTQW010000003.1:0-289416 GCA_030579415.1 Pichia eremophila | reverse complement strand
CCTACATATCACACTCAGCTTCTGTTCAGGAGTTCACATATTATATAGTTTTATATAACACCGAAACACTCTATATTTTATATATAGCGAAACATTAATTTATTTATTTACATATTTTACAGTTTTGGCGTCTTTCTCCTCTTGAACTTCCAATTTAATGTCTATTTTTTTTCTAAATCTCTTCAATATTCAAACAACAAGATGCAACTTGACGATAAGATCACAAATGCATATTTACAGGAAACTCCAATTGTTTTAAAATCAGTTGGATTTACATTACTTACAGCTGCAAATAAATCAATTAAAGTTTTCAATTTAAAGAATAATACAAGAGAACCTGAAATTATTAATACTTTAGATGAAATTAAATCAATTGATATACATTCTAATAATAATAAACATATAGGTGTTGTATCTGGTGGATTTGAATGTGGTATTCATGATTTAACTGGTTTTATCTATAATTCTAATGGTTCATTACCTGATAATAATAATTCTAATATTAATGCTCAAATTGTTAAAATTTGGAAAAGTAGTTCTAAGATAACTCAAGCAATTTTCACTCATGGTGGTCAAAGAATTTGTATTGGAGATTTAGGTGCAAATATGGTATTTATTGATATTTCATCAAATTTATCAGATTCATCAAATTTTGGTAAAGTAATTGAAAAAATTAAAGTTAATGGTGAAATTACTGGTTTATCATATAGTTATTCAGTTGATTTATTAGCAGTTACGGTTGCTGATGGTGGTTTATATATTTATTCATTAAGTTCAAATATTCCTGAAAGAAAGGCAATTGTTGGTAATATTTTAGTTGATAAAAGATTAGCATTAACTAATGAAATGGGATTAGGTGATGATGATAGTGATTTTTCTGATTTATCTGATGATAACGATAATGATATTGATGATGATATGAATGATAATGATTCAATGTTTACAGAGACAACCAATGGATTAGATAGTAAAAAATCTAGAAATAAAAAAACTAATTTATTAAAATTTGCATCATCGAAAACTGTTTGGAATTCAGTTGGTGATATTTTAGCTGTACCAAATAAAAATTTAAAAATTGATTTCTATAATGCAGTAAATTGGTCAAATAGTATTTATTCATTATTTGCAGGTGATAATTTACATCATAAGGATAATATTACTTCAATTTCATTTTCTCCAAATGGTAAATATTTTGCAAGTATTAGTTTAGATAAATTATTAATTATTTGGGATTTAAATACTAAAAAATTGATTGGTAGAACTATAATACCATTCCTTGGAATTGATATTAATTGGTCAGATGATAAAAACTTAACAATTAGTTCTAATAATGGTAAATTTCTATTTATTGATGAATCAACATTCAAACAATTAATTAAACCTAAAGGAGTTACAATTGATGAAGATAGTTTAAATAATAATAATAATAGAAAAAGAAGATCAGATAGTGATGATGAAGGTGATGATGTATTAGAATCTAATGATGAAGAAAATGATTTAGAAGATGAATTAGATAGACCAAGATCACAAGATTTAGATGGTTTTATAATTGATGATGATTTGAATGATTCTCATAAATATCCTGATGGTGATGATTTTGATAGTTATAATAAGAGAAGAAATAATGATATGATGTCCGAATCTACAGAATTAACTGATTTTAATAAACGTGCAAGAAGAGAACAAGATAATCATAGAGGTGGAGGCGCATTATTAAATATTAGAACAGGATGGGGTAAAGCATTAACTAAACCATTTTCAATTGGTTCAACACCATTTGATGGATCAGATAGAAGATATTTAACAATTTCACCAATTGCATGTGTTTATACAGTTAAAACACAAAATACTTTTAAAATAACTGTTTTATTCTTTGATGAAGAGAAACATAAAAAATATTTTTTCGATGATTTAGTTGGATATGATATTTGTTCAATTAATGATCAAGGAGCAGTTTTCGCAACAAGTGGATTTAGGAAAAATAAAGGATTTATAGCTAGAATTGAATATAAAAATCATCAAAGTGGTAGAAGTGGTGAAACTCAATGGATTAGAGAAATTAAATTAAGACCATATGAATTTATTACAAGTGTTTCAGTTTATGGAGATTTTATTTTTATTTGTACAAATAAAGGATTTGTTAAAAAATTTAATATTTTTGGACGTATAATGAATATTTTAATGATGGATTGTGTTGTTGGTATAATGAATAATAATACTTATGTTTTCACAATAATTAAGAAAAGTATTGAAAGTGGATATTTTTTCAATATTCAAAATTTAGATGGTGATTATATTCAACAAGAAGTTGGTATACCATTAATAACTGAGAATGATATTGATTATAATATGAATGAAATACCAATTAAGACAATGTTTTTCTCAGAACAGGGTGAGCCATGTATTGTTAGAAATGATGGAATTTTAATAGTTTTAACAAAATGGAGAGATATTAATAGTAAACCAATTTGGAAACCTTTATTAGATATTCAAGAAGGTATTTCAAGATCAGGTAGGAGTAAAGAATTAAAGGCATGGCCATTAGGATTATTTAATGATAGTTTCTTATTTGTACCATTTAGAGGTAGTAAGAATTATCCAATTTTCCCATTATTAACACCAATGAATATTGATATACGAATCCCATTACAATTTGTTGATCCGAATAAGAAGAGTAGGAAAGAAATTAGATCTGATATTGAAGAAGATGATGATGATGATGATGATATTGAAGATGAAGAAGAAGAAGTTGATGATGTTGTTAATAATAATGTTGAAAATCCTGAAGAGAAATTTTTACGTACAATTATACTTGCAGAAATGTTAAGTGATTCAATTTCAAATAATGAAAATAATAATAATGAAACTATTGAAAAATTACAATTATTAAGTTTAGAATATGATAAAACATTATTAATTCAATTAAATGATGCATGTTCAAATGGTGATTCAGATGATGCATTTGAAATTTGTAAAATGATTAGAGATTTCCGTGCATTAAATGCAGCTCAAAAAATTGCAGAATCTAAGAGTATGGCTGGATTAGCTAGAAGAATTAGAAATTTACGTGAAGCTAGAATTGCAGAAGAAGAAGATAATGAAATGTTTAACAAAGATGATAATAATGATGATGATGATGATGTTTATTAAACTATATGTAACTATATAATACAATACCACTTAACTTACCTTCTACCACCTCTTCCACCTCTACCACCTCTACCACCTCTTCCACCTCTTCCTCCTCTTCCTCCTCTACTACCTTGGATTTTCTCTATATCATCAGTAGACAATACTAAACCATTACGAGTTGAACGACCAACAGATTGAATTTTTAAACCTCTATCTCTAATCTTATTATCTTTACCAAAACCTCTACCATAAGTTTTCTCTGAAGCAATAAATGAACGATCATTATCTAATTTCCTAAATGTACCTTTCTTATTCTTACTTAATATAATACCATTCTCTTTTGCATTTGATTCATATTGATTTATTCTTTCCATTTGTTTCTTAATCATACCTTTCCTTATATTCATTGGTATATTTTCCATTTTATTTAATTTTTTTTTATCACCATTAATTGATGCTAATTCATTAATTCTTGCATCTAATGTACGTACTCTTGCTTTACCAATTATTGGATCATTAAGAGTTTTCAATGTTAAATTTGCACCTGATTGATAATTGGCCTTTTCACGATTTTCTGATAAATTTTTAAGTAAATGTGATTCACTTAAAAATCTTTGTAATTCTAAATCATCTTTAAGATCTTTAGCTGAATTTGTAGAATTTTTATTATTTATCTTTAATTCTTGTTCTAATGCTTCTTGTTTCTTCCTTTTCAATTCTATTAATGAAATTGGTTTACCTGATTTTCTTATTTTTTTTTCTGTTGATGTAGGTTTGTTATTGGATGGAATGGAATATTTATCTTCAAATTTAACAACTATTGGAGCCATATTGAGAGTGATTGATGAAGAACTTACAAGAAGAAGAAAATTTATTATAAGAAATTTTATTATGAAGTGAAAAAGAAAAAAAAAATAAAATTATTTTTCATGATAATGAATTTCATTCTATTCATGTTGATCAAGAGACAATGACTAAATACGTTGGATGTATTGATTTACATGATGGTAAAGTTAAACAAATTGTGGGTGCAACATTAAGTAATGATGATAATGATAAGAATGATCAATTATCAACTAATTATGTTTCATCACATAGTCCAAAATATTATGCTGAATTATATAGAGATAATAAAATATATGGTACACATGTGATTAAACTTGGACCAAATAATGATAATGCAGCAATTGAAGCAATTAAAGCATGGCCTAATGCATTACAAATTGGTGGAGGTATAAATTTAGATAATTGTCAAGAATGGATTGATAAAGGAGCAGATAAAGTTATTATTACAAGTTGGTTATTTTCTAATGGAGAATTAAGTTGGGATAGATTAAAACTTATAAGTGAAAAAGTTGGTAAGGAACATTTAGTTGTTGATGTTAGTTGTAAAAAGGATAAGAATGATGAAGGTGTATGGATAGTTGCAATGAATAAATGGCAGACATTAACTAATACTAAACTAAGTAAAGAATTATTTAATCAATTAAGAAGATATTGTAATGAAATATTAGTTCATGCAGCTGATGTTGAAGGATTATGTAAAGGTATTGATGAAGAATTAGTTATTAAATTAGGTGAATGGTGTTTAGAAATGGATGATATTAAAATTGTTTATGCAGGTGGTGCAAAAAGTTTACAAGATTTAAAATTAGTTGATGAATTAAGTAATGGTAAAGTTGATCTTACATATGGTAGTTCATTAGATTTATTTGGAGGTAATGTTAAATTTACTGATTTAGTTAAATGGAATGATAATTTATAAACCTGCATAGAAAGTCTTTTTATATAATTGTTTAATAGATTTAATGATTGAATTAGCAAAATAATAACCTGATTGTTTTGAATATTGAAGTAATGGACGTAAATAATATAATACACCAGCTAATAAAAAACTCTGCACAAATGGTATTATCATTTGATCAATTATAATTGATTTAATGATTATTGATATTGGTACATCAACAAAATCATCATTTTCATTATTATCTTCAGTTAATTCATTATTTTCACTTTTATTTCTTTTTCTATTCTTTGCTAATAAAGTCAGTTTAGCAGTGAAAGATTCTTCATAACGTAAATCCGGTATGGTTATACTCCCTGTCATTGTCCTATATATATAGAGTTATATACCTTAAGAGACAGTCTTTGATAGAAGGTCAGTAAAAAGAAGACGCGGCGAAAATTGGAGGAAATTTCAAATTTTTTTTACTTTTCAATATTAAAACAACTTTAACCACTGCATGGCATGTTTATTAAGCAATAAATAATATTAAAGTTTTCTCTTAGGAGAGTAGGGTACTGTATAACATGTCAAAGGAACCTCAGATTGTTATTAGGAAAGCAGGTAGGGATGAAGTTGATTTTATTTTAAGTGATGTTGAATTATCATTGGCAAATTCATTACGTAGAATTATGATTGCAGAGATACCAACATTAGCAATTGATTTAGTTGAAATTCAAATTAATACATCAGTTTTAGCAGATGAATTTATTGCACATAGATTAGGATTAATTCCATTAGATAGTGAAGATATTGATGAATTAAAATATACAAGGGATTGTACATGTGAAGATCATTGTCCAAAATGTTCAGTTACATTAGAATTAAAGGCAAATTGTGAAGTTGATGAAACAATGAATATTTATTCAAGTCATTTTATTATAACAAGTGGAGGTAATAATAATCTTAATTTAGGTCAACCAATTATTAGAGATCCAATGAGAAAAGGTATTTTAATTTGTAAATTAAAGAAACATCAACAATTACATGTTAAATGTATTGCTAAAAAAGGTATTGCAAAGGAACATGCAAAATGGTCCCCCTGTTCAGCTATTGGATTTGAATATGATCCATATAATAAATTAAAACATACTGATTATTGGTATGAAGAAAGTGTTGAAAATGAATGGCCAAAAAGTTTAAATAGTGATTGGGAGGAACCTCCAATTCCTGGTGAAAGATTTGATTATAATGCAAAACCTGACAAATTTTATATTAATCTAGAGACAACTGGAGTTTTAAAACCTAATGAAGTTTTCAATAAAGGTTGTACTGAATTACAACAAAAATTAGCAAATGTTATATTTGAATTAAAGAAATTAGATCAACAATCTAATACTGATGATGGTATTAATAATGTTAATGGTAATAATATGGACAATAATAATTATAATAATAATAATATATATAATAATAATAATATTAATCAAGTTGATGATTTCTCTAATAATATGGGTAGACGTACACAATATGGTGGAGGGGGAACTCAATATGGTGGAGGAGATACACAATATGGAGGAGGATACACTCAATATGGAGGTACCACTCAATACGATGACAGAAACAGACCAAATAGATGGTAGTTTAAGTTCAGATAGTTACTGTATGTATTGTATAATTATATGTAGTTAATAGTATATTATTATTAAGTAAGCGGAGAGAAAATTATGTTAGGAAATGGAACTTGTTAATGGCAAATTATAGCAGGATTATGAGCTGTTCTTTCTTTAAAGAGTAGGGTATATAATATATTAATACAATGGACGCTATTATAGGTAAGACAATATCGATTTTATCATATGCACAAGTTAGATATGTTGGAATTATTAAAAGTTTTGATGGTGAAAAGAAATTAATTACAATTTCTAATGTACGTATATTTGGTACAGAGGATAGAATTAGAGATAGTGATAAATGGATTTTACCAACAAGTGGTATTATACCATTAATGGAATTACATGGTGATTCAGTTAGTATGTTAAATATAATTGATGAAGATGTTAATACTTTAGTACCAACTTTATTACCTGAAATGATAAATCCTGTGCCTATTCAACAAAAAGAAGAAGAAAAAGAAGTAAGGGAAGAAGTTAAAAAAAATGAAGTAATTACTAATTCCAATAAGGATAAGAAATCAATTGTTGCTAAAAATGTTAAGAAAGAAGATACTGATTTTGATTTTGAAAGTAATAATGAAAAATTTGAATTAAAGAAAGATGAAGATCAAAATGAATTTACTTATTCATATAATAAAAAATCATCATTTTTCGATGATTTATCATCACCTATTGATGATCAAAATAATGAACGTATGACATGGATGCAAGAGAAAACTTTAAATGAGGATACATTTGGTGAATCAAGTGTTAATAGAAATTTTAGAAGTGGTAGAGGTGGTCAAAGAGGTTTTAGAGGTAGAGGTAGGGGAAGAGGTAGAGGTAGAGGAAATAGAGGTAGAGGTGGTAATAATAGAGGTAATAGTAATAATAATAGTAACAATAATTATAACAATCAACCTGAATGGATGTTTTAAGTATATAATAAATATAGATTATAATGTCTTTATAGTAAGTAACACGAAAATTGACAATTTTCAATGAAGTTGTTTCATGTTTCGTTTTTTAAATTGTGATTTTATTTCATTCTTTTAAGGGATTGTATTGTACAAATTAATTTCTTTATAGACAAATATTAATATACCATGGGTAAGGACATTACTGAGATTCATGAAGAGTTTGAAAAATTAAAACTTGAAGATAAAAATAATTATAAAACCCTCCCAAAGGATACTAATCACAAATACCAGAATAGATATAGAGATATTTTACCATATTGTCATAGTCAATATATTGTTAAGAATCCAATAATTGGGAATGATGGATATATTAATGCTAATATAATTAAATTAGGTAATAATCGATATATTGCAACTCAAGGACCATTAAAGAATACAATTGATAGATTTTGGGAAATGGTTTTCCAAGAAATGTTTGAATATGAGGAAGTAATAATTGTTATGTTAACAGAATTAGAAGAGATGGGTAGGGAGAAATGTTATAATTATATTAGTAAATTTGAACAATATATTGAGAAATATTGTAAAATATATGGTTTATTATTAAGAGAATATAATGAAAAATTTTGGGATAATGGAGTTGAAGTTCGTACAGCACATATGTCTAAAAATGGATGTAATTATATGATTGAACATTATTGGGTTAGAGAATGGCCAGATTTTGGAGTACCAAGTGAAAAGGATGGTAATTTAGAAGTTATTAAGAATAGAAAATTGGGTAAAAGTGTAATTGTTCATTGTTCTGCAGGTGTTGGTAGATCAGGTACATTTATTGCATCTGATTATCTTTATAAATTTTATAAATTAAAGGAAGGTGAAAAGAGTAAAGTTGATAAAATATATGATGTTGTTTCAAAAATGAGAAAATCAAGGGTTATGATGGTTCAAAGGTTTGAACAATATGAATATTTATACCATCTTTTTAGTGATGATGATAAAAAAGATGAAAAGAATAAAAAAGAAGAAAGTAATAATAATAATAATAATTAGAGAAACTATTTATATATATATAATTATTGTTTAAGTAATTGAATTTTACGACGTCTAGCGTTAATAAACCAATTTGATAATTGTTGAGCTGTAAGACCTGTCTTACTCATTAAATTTAATTTTTCTTTACTATTTGGATAAGGATGATCAATATTTTCATGTAACCAATTTAATAAAATTGAAGTTGATTCCTTGGGAAGATTAGCTCTTTTCTTTTTCCCATTTTTAGATGTTATTGATGATATACTTGATCTAGTACTAGTAGGTGTTGAAGTTGTAGTAATATTTTTAGAAATTATTTTTTCATCCTTTGGTGAAGGTGTATCACCAAATGAATGTTGAGCCACAGATGTTAAAGTTTCTAATGAAGTTGAAGGAGTATTTATTACTAAACCTGTTGAAGGGGTTATTGTTGTTGTATTATTTGTAGCATAAAAGAAAGAATTTGATCTTGAATGAGGTGAATAGTTGTAATTATTATTGATATTAAGATTTGAATTCGAGATATTATTATTATTATTATTATTATTATTAATATTATTAATATTATTATTATTTGTATAATAATTATAATTATATGGAGAATGAAAAGAATCTATTGAAGACATTGAATCAGAACGAGGAGGTCTTAAAATAGGAGGTCTATTGATATTATTAAGTAAGTTATTATTAATTAAGTTATTGTTGAAACTATTATTAATATTTGAAGGAGTTGGTGAAGAAGTGGGAGGGGGACTTATTGAAAGTAATGCAGAATTTGACAAAAGAGTAGCGATGGAGGGTAGTTTACCAGGATGATCTTTCGACGTTGACATGGTTGTATATATGATAGAAAGGAATAAGATACGAAATAAATAAAATAATATAAAATATATATAAAATAAATTATACAGATAACGTTAACTGTCAAAAGGTAAATGTTATCTGGGAACCTGTCAAGGTTATAAATTATATAAAATTCATTTATTTAAAAAAAAAACTTCTCTCAAATGCCACACTGTCAAAGATAAGACTTTTTCATTTTGATTTTGATAGTAGTTTTTGATAGGAATTTTTGATAGTACTGATAAGGCATTTAACCAATGAGAAGCCACAGATTGGAGGGGAGATTAGGGAGATTAGCGTCAAAAAACTTTTTTTTATGGAGTAGTCGCGTCTGTATATGTATGTATACATCTCTTACATGCTACAGTTCAGTTGTAAGGGTCTCAGCTTGTGCATCAACTAACAACAATGGTGGTAGTCCCCTACACTCTCTAGCTATACCACCTACCCATTCAACACATCTTCTCTCATCTAAACTTAACCCCATTTCAACTCTATTTAATCCTGCAATAACTAATCTACTCTTATTTGAATGAATTCTAATTACATCACCTTCTTGACTCTCTTGTGATACAACAACTGCCTTTGCATCTCCCATTCTTAATATTTCTAATAATTTCTCTAATTCATAATGTCGACGTTTAATTATTTCATCACTATTACTACATACTGTAACAATAACTCTAACTTGATGTTTTTTCCATCTTGGTACTGTATGTAAAATTGCTCCCATTTGTAAAATCATTGTACCTGTATCAATTCCAATATCCATATTACTCTTACTATGAATACTACTATTATTACTAGTATTATTACCACCATTACTACCACCAATCATCTCCATAGGGTATAAATCAATAGTTCCTCCCTCTCCCATATCTGGTATCTCCATCCTTGGGAACCCTTTAGCAATTGTAACACTTGATCCAAGCATAATTAAATCTTCAATACTACCAACCCATTCACAAATACTTATATTCCTCTTCAATTTCTTCATTGAACTTTCCTCTTCAAATTGTTCATTATTATTACTATTTTTTAAAATAATTATCTCCTCTTCACTCATTTGTCTACAATATCCTTCTTGTAAACTTTCAATATCTTCATCATTAATAAATTCCCTATATTTACCCTCATATTTATTAAAATCATAAAATCCCATTATACTAATATTAGGTTTCATACCTCCTAATCCACTACCAAGAAAAATATTTATAATACCATTCCTATAATTATCACTTATACTAGTTTGATAAAATCCTTTAACTTTACTAATCTCCAATATCTTCATCCATTTATTCTTACTATTTGTGAAAATACCAATATCTTCAATTAATTTATTACTTAAAAATACATGTCCTAAAACATATAATCCACCTTTTTTCAAATTATTACAAAATCTAATTAGTGTCCATGAAGTAATTGGATCATCAACTAATAATAATATTTGTGGTCTCCAATATTTAACATTATCTTGTCTTAATTTTAATAAATATTTCCTAACTTGATGATAAATTAATGATTGTGAAACATCCCCCCATGATTTTGGTGGTGAAATAAAATGAATCAATATAATTAATATACCTAATAATCCAATGATTATACCTGCACTAATACCATCAACAATAAACATTGCAATAATACTTATAATACTACCCATTAATGCACTATTAGTTGAAAAATATTTAAAACTTGGCCTAAAATTTGGTGCTGATCCAATCCTTAATAATGCACATGATAAATTAGTAACAATAAATGTCATTAAAAATGCCATTGTAATAAATGTTGCAATCTTATTTAAATCTGCAAATAAAAATAATTGACAAATTATCCATGTAAATATTATACCTTCCTTTGGATCATCAGTTTTAGAATCTCCTCTACCAAATATACTTAAACCTGGTAATATCTCATCCCTAGCAATAGCTTGTAATAATTTTGCAGATCCAACAATACCAACAATAATTGAAAAAATTGATGTACTTAATTCACCCAAGACAATAATTATTGGTGATATATTAATAATTTGTAAAATTTCAGTATCTAAATATAATAAATTTCTTGGAATACAACATCCCATTGTTATAATAACAACAAAATAACATATAAAAGTAATCATTAATCCATTTAATGTACCTTTCGGTATACTCTTGGAAGGATTTTGTAAATCACCTGACATTGAAGCTCCTGCAAGTATACCTGCAGTTGCAGGAAAGAAAATACCAAACATATCATTAAAAGTTTCAACACTATTAATTTCACTACCTGCTGCACCTTTAGTAAATCTTGGTAATAAATTATCCTTTAAAATATCAATTGAAAATCCAATATATTCAATACCATATTCTGTCATAAATGGTTTAACTAAAATTGCAGAAATTGGTATTGAAATAATTGAAATAATTAACATAATACATAAATATTTCCCAGCATTTGAAACAGCACTTGATCCAATTAATGAAACAATAACACAAATAAATAATATTAATGTACAATAACTAAATCTCCACCAATATCCATCAATTAAAATTGGTTTAATAATTCCATCAAATTCATTAAAATTATACATTAATGGTTCAACTAAACCTGCAACATTCATTGAACTATTCAATATTTGTCCAATATAAAAAATAACTCCAATTCCACCACCAAATTCAACTCCTAAACTACGACTTAGCATATAATATGCTCCACCTCCTTTAACTCTACCATTAGTAGCAATAGCTGAAACACTCATAGTTGTTAATAAATTAATAGTATATGATAAAATTAATAAACCTAATGTACCTAATATACCCATTTGTCCAATAATGAAACCAAATCTTAAGAAAAGAAGAATTGATAATACATTTAAAGTTGTTGGTAATGTAACACCATTTAATGTATTCAGCTTTTGATGTACCTTAGATTCATCAATTTCTTCATTGTTATTATTAAGATTATTACTATGAATAGTAAAAGAACTACTATCACTTAATAATCTCTCAATACCTGGTCTTATTAAAGATTCTGTTGAATGTGTTTCAATTGATCCATATTTTGGTGTATATTTAGATGTCTTTAATGATGTAGTTATATTAGGATTAATACATTTTCGAGTTTCTCGTTGTATATCCCTTGGATTTCTTGAATGCATTTGCTTCAGTATGTTAAGAAAGAAACTCAAATCAATCTAAGGAAAAGCAACATGGGTACAACCAACAATAATAAGAACTCATCGATCATGGCTTGGATAGAGTTTCCTGATCCAGCTACGTCTTCTGCAAAAAAAATTGTTTTCATTTTTCACAATTTTTATTAAGTTCTTTTCTTCACAGAAAGCAAGGGCAAAGTAAAGTATGTGGAATAGAGGACATCAAGGGAATTATAGAGGTACTAAACGTGGTGGGTACAGAAACGGGCGTGGAAATGGTGGATATGATCGTAATTATAATGGGTATCATCAAAACCATAATGATGGAAATTATTATAATTACTCAAATCAACATCAAATTTCACAAAATTATAATCATCAAACACCAAATACTAACTATAATAATAATTATAACTACCAACAGAACTACCAACAGAACTACCAACAGAATTAT
Organism: Pichia eremophila; assembly: GCA_030579415.1. Lineage (NCBI taxonomy): Eukaryota > Fungi > Ascomycota > Pichiomycetes > Pichiales > Pichiaceae > Pichia > Pichia eremophila. The sequence goes on along the minus strand of JAKTQW010000003.1, from coordinate 276,524 downwards.
CAACCTACTTACCAACAACGGTATCAACAGGGGTATCAGAATCAACAGAGATATCCGAATAATTATCAAAACACAGGCTATGAAACTTCGTTACCTGTAAACCCAGTCATCAATGAACATATAGAGGAAAAGAAAAGGCAATATGATGAGCCAGTGATTGAAGAAGAAAAAAAATATGTTGAAGAAACTGTAAAACCAGTCAAATCTAACAAGAAAAGTCTCATGAAATTCAAACGACGTAAAGTTGAAAAGACAGTAACTAAGGTAGAGGAAACTAATTTATTCGAAACTGAAGAACAAGAAACTGAAGAGGCAAAGAAACCATTGCATGAAAAAGTAAAGGAAGTACTCAAGGAAGATCCAATAGATAATCATGACGCTCTGCAGGAATGTAATTCCGTTGAGCAAGAAGAAAACGGAGTAGAAGAGCATGATGATAAAAACAATAATCAAGACCCCGATCAAGATCTTGATAATTACCTCTCGACATTAGCAGAATCTGATAAATCAATACATGGTAATATTCTTAATACTGAAAACTTAAGTGATGATGATATTGATGAAATTTATAATGCTGACTTACAATTACTTAATAGTTTGAATACGGATAAGAATAAGAAAACTATTCCAAAACATGAATTAAGTACTCAACCAATTGAAAAATCATTCTATATTGAATCAAATTTAATCAAATCATTAACTAAAAATGAAGTTAAACAATTAAGAAATCATGATGGTATTATAATAAGAGGTAAACATATTCAAAAACCAATATTGGAATGGAATCAATTAGGTTTACCTAACGAAATTTTCCAAACTTTACAAGCTAATAAATTTAATTCACCAACTCCTATCCAATGTGAATCATTACCTAATATAATGAGTGGTAATGATTTAATCGGTATTGCTAAGACAGGTTCAGGTAAAACAATTGCATTTTTATTACCTTTATTTCGTCATTTATTAAGTAATATTACTAATGTTACTGATTCTAAAACATTTTTAGGTTCATCACCTCGTGCAATTATATTAACACCAACAAGAGAATTATCAATTCAAATTGGTAAAAGTGCACAATCATTTGCTGATAAATTAGGTTTTAAAATTGTAAAATGTTATGGAGGTATTAGTATTAGTAAACAGATTAATGAACTTAAAAGAGGTTGTGATATATTGATTGGTACGCCTGGTAGAATAATTGATTTATTATGTACAAATAGTGGAAGAATTTTAAGATTAAGTTATGTTAGCTTTTTAGTTATGGACGAAGCAGATAGAATGTTAGATCTAGGATTTGAACCACAAATTATTGATATATTGTCAAACTTAAGAAATGATAGACAAAGTCTATTATTCTCAGCTACATTCCCTGTTAAAATCCAAACAATTGCACGTAAAATTTTAAAAGATCCAATTGAAATTATTATTGGTAATAAAAATAAGGTAAATGAAAATATCACAAACAGTTTCCATGTCGTTGATGAAAATGATGAAAAATTGGCCATTTTATTGAAAATTTTAGGTACCTGTAATACTGAAAAGGATAAGATTATAATATTTATGGAAAAACAGAAAAGTTGTGATCAACTGGTTAACAAATTAATTTCAAGAGGTTATGCAGTAATGAGTTTACATGGAGGTAAAGATCAATATGAGAGAGAAGGTATTATAAAAGATTTACGTGATGGAATTATTAATATATTAGTAGCAACTTCGATTGCATCAAGAGGATTGGATATTAATGGATTAAATATGGTTATTAATTATGATGCACCTTCTCATAGAGAAGATTATGTTCATAGAGTAGGTAGAACAGGTAGAGGTATTAATCATGGTGAAGCAATTACATTTTTAATCAAAGATTTAGAGGATAGGAAAGCCTATGAGATTTGTCAAGTGGTTGATAAACCTGATAGTAAGATTGTTGAAATGAGTGAGAAATGGATCAATAGACCAAGAGAAGAGAATAATGAAGGTGAAGGTGAAGGAAATGTTAATAATAATAAAGGATTTATATATGGATTTTCAGGTCATGGACTTGAAAGATTGGAGAGTATCCGTAATGAAGCACAGAATGAGGAAAAGAATAAATATTTAGATGATGATCAAAGGCCAGTTGACCTTAATAACGGTAAACTTGATGATGAATTGATTGATTCCTCAGTTTTAGGACCAGTTGATGTGACAATTGGCCAAAATGGTGAGTATGTTGCACGTTTAGAGATAAACAACCTTCCACAGAAAGTAAGATGGAATGTCACAGCTCATGAGACAACTTCTCGTGTAGAAGAATTAACATCTGTGTCTGTTGTGTTGAAAGGTGTTTACAAGGATCCAAACAGTACATTTAATGCTAACTCCAACTCCAAGGATGAACCACTTTACATGACAGTGGAGGGACCAAGTGAGATATCTGTTCGTCGTGGTGTGTCGTTGTTACAAGAAAACATCCGTTCCAATCTTCAAAGACTGAATGCATAATCATATATAATACTAATGTATGCATAATGTAAAATATGTAAAATAAATACAAAAATAAAGATAAAAATTCATCAACTTAAGGGGGCTCAACACTCAGATGTAAATTTGTTGTGTCGCAAATTCAAATTTTTTTATTGTGTTACAATTTAACACTCTGTAATCTACTGTATCTATGATGCATCATTTTTACACTTTATTTTATCTTTTTTTTTTTCAATTAACCATTATCCATCTTGTTTTTATTGTCACATCGGGGGAATCAATAGAGTTGTTACTAAAATAAATAAAAAAAAATGTCTCTGGAACATCCACTGTCTTGGAATGATGTTTTTCAAATTGTTAACTCATACAATCTAGATAAATTAGGTAGATCTCATGAAGATTTAGAAGATTATAGAAAATTCAAAAAATCTCTTGAAGCTCAGAATATAGGGATAACAACAAATTTACTTATAAACGTATTAAAATGGCTTCCTCCGGATACTGATATTCATATGCCAGATTCAGAGAGTGTTAAATTAGTTAAATATAATGATCCAAGGCCATTTGCCGATGAAAGGGATACATTAATAACATTAAATGATTTCCCATATTATATATTGAATAAAACTTTACATATGCTTGTATGGATTAGATTCCCAATGTTACCTGATCCAAATTCAGAAATCGGGGATATTGATGATGATACTAAAAAGTTAATCGAAAAATATGTTCGTTTAACATTCGTTGATTATGTTGGATTATCTCGTGATCAAATTATCTGGTGGAAAAATTATACAAAAATCCAAAGTATTAAAGCAATTCCACATATTCATGTATTAGTGAATTTGGATGATGATAAGGATGGTAAATTGGAGGAAAAATTACGGAGTTTAATTGGAACACCAGGGGTATTATTTGATTATCATACCCCTGATAATTCAAAACTATAGTTGTTACACACATACATATTACTTCATTTTTTATTTTTCATTGCTTTTTTTTATTCAGTATATACATAGATCTTATATTTTACATAATTAGATAAACTTATCAATATATTCCTATAACTAATTTCATTCCTTATTACCATTCAATATAGAAAGTTGTTTCTTAAATGGTAAACTTCTTGAAACATGAGGAGCATACAACTTTTCACCATATAATAACTTACTTTTATTAGTTTTAGCAAACTGTTTTGTAGTAAGACCGGGTATTTTACGATGGAAATGTCTTGTGGTACAATGTTGGAAAAAGTCAAGTAAACTTTTAGTGGTGATTTCCTTAGTGGGTGTTGGGTCTAATTCTTGTTTTCTATGACATTCATTACAGATTAAATGAATTTTATCATTATCTTCAACAAAAATAGGAATTGGCATTTCATTACCTGATGCATAAACTCCATGATACATAGCAAGATGTGAATCATATGCCATTCCTCTTAAATTAAAAAATTTGTTATCGTAACAAAATCTCTTTTCATAATCATGATCAACAGGACAATATGGGCATAATCCTTGTTCAGAAACTCTTCTTCCACTATCATCAGTTTTATATCTGATAACGAAAGGTTCATAAAAATTAATGAATTGACCTGCACATCTCAATGGTAATTTCTGTAATGTTTGTTCAGGATTATAACGATACTCCCATTGGAATTCCAAATCTCTACCTTTAAAATGATCAATATTCATATTATTTGGCATAAATAAAAATACATTTTTGAATAAATAGTTTGTAGGTTCAATTCCATCAATTCCTAAATTACCAGCAATATGATGAGATTTTTCAATTTCATCTTTAAAATGTTGAGTTTCCATAATATTCCAAAAATATTCTGCGGTACCATAAGTTGTTAATAAATGTTGTTCAGTGACATCAAAGATTGAAAACTTTGAAGTATCATCAGCTTCTGCTAAACGATGTTTGATAGTTTTTGGTTTACCTGATCTGTTTTTGCTTGCCTTGTAGAAAACAGTATACTGTGCTGCATTTTTAAAACCATGAACTGTTCTTGGTGGAATGTTGAGAACTGGTTCAAAGATACGTTTCTCTAATTCCTCATCAGTTTCCATCTTTAAAGCATCAGGAACAAGCTTAACAAGAATTGATTTGAGTTCCTCATCACTATAATTAACATCAGAATCACCCTCTTCAGCAGACTCGTAATGAAAACTCACTCTTGAATTGGTATTTGCAACCTCTCCTTTCTTTATTTCTTCAATTTTGGAAGCACCCTTCTTCTTACTTCTTTTAATGTTTTTTCTGGAACTTGATTCATTGGAATCAATAAAATTTTTACCAGTGATTATATTGAAGAAACTGTTTCTATTGTGTAAGATCTTATTGTTTCGTTGAATACAAGCTTCATCAAACTTAACACGAGGTGGTAAAGTGATTGGTTTTCTAAGATCAATATCATGTTCACTATCACTACTAGAATAACCATCAGCTGCTGTATCATAATCTTGAGATGTATGGGTTTTTAACATTGGTTGAACAGGAGTATAGAATTCTTGTTCAGCTTTAGCAATTCTTGCTTTTTGTGTAGAGCTTCTTGTCATCATTTTGTTTGATATAAAAAAGATGTGAAAAGAAGTAAAAGAACAGAAAGAAGAAGAAGAACAAATTAAATCATTTTAAGTTGATTGATTCCTGTCTGTTTTATAGAAATCATAAATCACAGAATAACTTCCAGTACTGATACTTGTGATGACCAAACAGAACATGATTTTACATTAACATGTTAATAAGAGAAAAGTTATCACTCTCGGAGTTGAGCCGCGTTCTGTACGTTTTGTCATCAACTCCGAAACTAAGTTATACTACAATGTATGCGTCCTTGTGATGATACTTTGGAAAATAATATTAGGGTATATAGGAATATAGAAGTATAAATTATAAAAAGATATAATATTATAAAATTAATAAATTAAAGAGTATAGAAAGGTAATAAATAAAAAGGTATAAGATTGTAAAAGTATAATTTTTTGTGTTTGTAGTTTTTTAGAGTCTAAATATTATCTATTTCTTTGAGCTCTAGTTTGGTATGTTGGGAAATAAGCTGGCTTAAACCTTTCCTTATGTTTCATTAATTCCAATTCAGATAATGCTGAATTCATTAATCTATCCTCAAAATCTGATGGAGGTGCACTACCATAAGTTGCACGACTTTCTGGATAATCTTTAACCTCAACATAATCAGCAAATGGAATACCTTCATCATAAATTGATTGTTTACCAAAATGATTTTCCTCTGCAAAAATTTCATCAAAATAAGCACGATTCTTTCTTGAATGGTAATAAGATGAACATTCAATTTCCTTGGCGTAATATTTAAGTTCTTCCTCAATAATTGGAAAAACTTTAATATTGGTTTCCTTTAAAACAACAAACCCACCAACAAGTAAAACATCACAATTTGAAGCATAAGCTAATAAAAGATCTTCATTAAGACATTCCCAACGTCTGAATTTTGGATGATATTTCCAACTAAATAATTCAGGTGCAACTTCTAATGTAACAGGAGATCTCCAAGAGGGATATGCCCCAGGTGCTAAACGACCTCTACCAATATATTCATCAACTAATTGATTTGCATATTTGGAACCAAAGCAAAAACCCCAAAAGCCAAGTTCATGACTTCTATAAATTCTTTCCTTATAACGTTTATGCATTTCATTGTAATTGAACTCTTTTCTTTTACCTGTTAAATCACATTTATGCATAAGTCTTGAATAATCCTTTGGGTTAGTGGTATCATATGGACCGGGACCATGATAACCACGTTGATTTTGGAAAAGGAATCCATTACTGTTAGAGTGATCAATAAAATGTTGCCAATAAAGAAGATTGTATAAGTTTTTGTCAATACCAGAAGCAACTTTTGCTTCATTTGGAAGATCTTTCCTAACAACGTAACCCATAAATGATTATTTTAAAAACTTTGTCTGATATTGTAAACTAAAATCAAGTAGAGGAAACAAAATTCAGAAGAAGAAGAAGAGAAAGTTTAATATTACAAAACTGAGTGGCAAGTTCCACTTAAATAGTTATTCCAAAAAAGCAGATCAAGTAAACCAAATCATTTACAGATCAAGGCATATAACCACCGTGATCACAGAATTACCTAAAAGAACCTGCTCCGCTACTTGATCCAGCTAATACTTCCTAAATAGGTCATCACTTTTCCCAAAAAGGAAACCCGCAAATGAAAATTTTATTTTTCATGATCCACTGCTAGGATTACCTATTAAAATAAAGATTTTGATTCCTAGTTATATATACACTATAGATGTCAATTACAAACTTTTTTTCTAAAGTGTAAACAGTGGAACAATAACAATAACAAGTACATATTAATATATCAATATGGGATTTATAAATCCTGGTGTAACTTATGTGTATAATAGGAAAAGACCTCATGAAAAGTTACCCATTAAAACTAGAATTTTCTCAAATCATAATAGATTGTACAATAAATACTACCAAAATCCAAACTTTACACAACAATTAGCAGAATTGCATAGTTCATATGAACTAATCAAAGAAAGAGTATTGAAAAAGACAAACTTTGAAGGAGTATTGGATTCCTTAAAAGAGACATTGAAAAATTTTATTTCATTATCAACTGAAATTTATATGATTACAGGACGGGATGATATTTCACCATTGAGTAGAGAAGATGCAATTAATATGTTAAATGATTTAACTAAATTACATGCATTAACATTGAGAGAAAGAAGTTCAAAAAAATTTATAGATGGAATTATACCCAATTTTGAAGCTCAGTTTAATCGTAAATTTGAACTCGTTAAAGGAGGTTGTATTGCTCTCAATAGCTTTTTCGATAAAAGAACTTTTAATGAATTGCCAAATGAAACTTTCTATAAACAAGACATGTATGAATATGAATATGAAGATGATGATCTATATATTCAAAATATTGAATATAAACCAAAAATCGAATCTAATATGATAAACTTAAAGCAACAAAGGTTAAACAAAGAATCTCAATTTGAGGTTCCAAAACCTAAATCATTAACTGATTTACCTGATGATATATTAGTAAAGATAATTTCATATTCACATAACATTGAAAGTATTTCACATACTTCAAGTTTTTTCCATAGATTTATTTTATCACATATTGAGTTTATTTCATATCAAATGATGATTGAAAAATTCGTACATACATACAGTTTATTAAACAAAAATCTAATAGATGAACGATCAAATGATACACTAATTACAGAAATAAGTGATGAAATTCATCATTCAAACTCACATAATATGAAAGTTTCAGATAACAGAGAAGAGAATAATAATATGGAGAATATAAAGGAAATTATTAGAAATGATTTTAAAAGAGATATTAATGGTAAATACCATATTCAACGATATAGAGATCCTGATAACTTGGTGATTATATCATTAACTGCATTTGAGACACCATTTATGACATATGCAATTTATAAATCATTGGGTATAGATAGAGTGTTAACATCATCTTTATGGCCAGATTTTGAGGAAGCATATAGTAAAGAAATTAATAGGCTTAATGAAAATAATCAACAAAAGATAGATAAATCTGTTTTCAGAGAGCTTTGGACAGAACTGCCGATTGGGTTACCATTTTTAAATCCTAAAAATGTGACAGATTTAAATTATATACGAACTGGAATGTATGTTGATAAATTAAGGATAATAGTAGATTTATTAGTAATAGAAACCAAATTCACTAATAAACTTGAGGATATTTTCCAATTCATTGTATCATTATGTGTTAAAATTAGTGAAGATATTATTGAAAATAGTGGTAATTCAATAATACCTGTTGAAATTTTGAAAAATTATGGTATTTTCTATATGAAACAGCAAAAACTAGAAAATGATGAAACACCAGAAGAGGAGGGGGTCAATAATGACTTTGATGATGATGAAACATTATGGAATGAAATAAGTTTTAATAATCCAGCATTTTATTCCATTTTAAAGAATAAATCTGATATACAATTGGAAAATTTATTATGTCCATTATTCCTGAAAGATCATATCTGTGATGATTTGAATTTCTGGGAACAATTACATTATATGGAAGATGATGAATTGATTGATGAGATAATCACCAAGTACAAGATATCACCATCATCTCATGTATTGAAATCTTTGGTGTTGTGAGTAGATAAATGTACAGAATATAATTAGGTTTTCGGAATGATATCGGTATAAAATCCATGGAATTAACTCCGATGGGAAATTTTAATGACATAAAAAAATATTTTATTAAAAGATGGAGATGAATTATTAATCAGTCCTGTATACTCTCTTTATCCCTACTTATAATTTACTTATATACCATATAAACAATGCCAGAGATTAAAGAAACTATTATTATCAATGCAAATGTAAAAAAAGTTTTAGAAACTTTCCATAATTTCAAAAATTATCCATCATGGTCAAAATTTATGACATCAGTTGAAATTACTGAACCAAATAAAACTGAAGAAACATTATCAGTTGGTGATTCATTAAAAGTTGTCATTTTCTCATCAAGAAATAATAGAGAAATTGTTCTTTCAACCACAGTTACAGAAAATACTGATAAACGTTTTGCTTGGACAGGTATTTTATTATCATCGTGGGTTTTCGGTGGTGAACATAGTTTCGAATTTGAATCAATTAATGAGAATACAACTAAATTTACTCAAAGTGAAGTTTTCTCTGGTGCTATGGCATCACCAATTTTTTGGATGATTGGTGAAAGTTCAACTGCTGGTTTTAAATTATTTAATGAAGCATTAAAGGCTGAATGTGAGAAATAATTTGATATATTTACTACTGAGTTTTGAACAAGATTATTATATATATATAATATGTATAATCTAAACAAGCAATATTACGATATATTTAAGAGTAGATAAATAAACAAAATGTAAATAGAATGAGAGAGAAGAGCACGATAAGATTTAATTAATAATTATAGCTTTGTTGCTGTACCATATTACTATTATTTTCAATATCTAACGATTGTTGTTGTTGTTGCATATTTTGTTGTAAATTTTGTTGTAATTGTTGTTGTTGCTGTTGTTGCTGTGGGTATACTTGTTGTGGGTTATTATATTCATCAAACCAAGCATGATGTAAAGCTTGTCTTGCACTTAATCGCGTATCAGGTCTCATTTGTAATAAACCTTGTAATAATTGTAAAGCTAATGGTTCAATATTTGGTATTAAAACACGGAAATCTTGCGGTACAAATAAAGTAAAATTTGATTTATAATTTGGATAACTTGAAACACCTGGCCAAGTACGTTCATTTGGTGTACCCATTATTCTAAAAATTTTTAAAAGTTGATCATCATTTGATGAACCTGAAAATAATGGTTTACCTGTAAACATTTCAGCTAATATACAACCTGTTGACCACATATCAATTGATGTTGAATAATTTCTTGAACCTAATAAAACATCAGGTGCTCTATACCATAATGTAACAACTTCATTTGAAAATGTATTAACAGGTATACCAAAAGCTCTTGCTAAACCAAAATCACCTAATTTTAATTGACCCTTTGAACTAATAAGTAAATTTTGAGGTTTTAAATCTCTATGTAAAACTCTATTATCATGACAAAATAAAATACCTCTTAATAATTGATACATAAAAGATTTAACAGTACGAGGATCTAATGCACCATTTGAATTATATCCATTCATATCCATATATCTCTTTAAATCACTATCCATATATTCAAATACTAAAGTTAATTTATTCTCTGTATGTATAACATCATATAATGTAACAATATTTTCATGTTTTAATTCTTTCATAAGTGAAATTTCTCTAATTGCAGTTGATGGTGTACCTTCTTCACTATCTAAATTAATCTCTTTCAGAGCAACATATGTACCTAATGCTTTGTTTTTACCCTTATAAACTGTTGCATATGTACCTTCCCCTAGTTTTTCCAACTGTTGAAATTGAGATGAAGTTCCTGACATTTCAATTGTTGTTTATGATAGATATCTATACTATATACTAACCAATCACACTTGTAACCTGTACTTCTACTTTCTTTGTCCTCTAGAAATCCTTCTCCAAACATTATAAAACAACAACTCCTGAATAATAATTAATATTATTGAATTGCAATCATCGCTAAGTCCTGTTCTGTCCAATCTCTCACAGTGGGTAGTCACCGCGTCCGTCCCATCGACTGCGACACGTGAAGGGTTACATGTTAAATCCCTATAGATGTTTCAGATCAGTTTCCTATGGGGAAGGTCCTTTTAAAGGGCTGTACTGACCATAAGATACAGTGATTGAGCTGTATTGGTGTTGGTTCTCAGTTAAGGAGAATTTGGGATTGACATTTGACAAGAAATAATGTCGGAAAGATATGTCACTGTGGATTTACACTGTACAGAACAACAGAAGAAGGTTATAGTAGAACCACCAAGGAAGAATACACTTATAAATGTATTATCTGGTCCAGGTACTGGTAAAACTAAGACTCTGTGTGATAGAATTGCTTATTTAATGAGTACTGGTGTTAAACCTTCAGAAATTGCAGTTTTCAGTTTGACTAACCAAGCTGTATTAGATTTCAAGAAATCATTAGGTAAATTATTAGGAAATCAATTATCTGAATTAATCAGTGTTTCTACAATTCATGGATATGCTAATTCTATATTATTACAAAATTCTAAATATTGGGATGTCCTTAAGGATAAAAATACTTTAAATTCAACAATTTTAAATTCAATTATAGAAGGTATGTCATTAAGTAGGAAAGAGAATTATATTAAAATAATGGAGAGATTATCTCCTAATTCTATACATAATAATGTTAAGTATTTACCGAAAATATCAGAAAGGGAATTGAAATTGTTAAAAGGAACGGATATTGAAAAATATAAGCAATATTTAAGTTTATCACCACATAACCCAGTAATTAGTTTTACATCAAAAAATTCAAGTATTATATTCGATAAATTAGTATATGAAGCAACATTGATATTAAATGTAAATAATTTGATATTATCAAATAATGTCATTGAAGGTGATGATGAATTACTCAATTTAACAGATGAATTTCGAATACCTACAGATATTTTAAATTTAAAGGAAATTATAATTGATGAATTTCAAGATTTATCAGTAATTTTACTTGACTTTGTACTTGAATTATCTAAAAATAAACAATTAACAATTTCAGGTGATATGGATCAATCATTATATGGATTTAATAATGCTACACCTTATGAAAATATGGAAAGATTAGTTAATTATTATAAACAACCTGAACATAATTTAAAACATTTTGTACTTAATAAAACTTTTAGACTTTCAGAGGATGTACATAAATTTGCATTAAACGTTTTAGGATCTTCAGATACATTTATTACAAATTTCCCAAATGAAACTACAGAGATACCAATAATTAGGAAAGAATTTACAAATTTAGTTGATGAATTTACATTTGTTTATAATGAAATTAATCATTTAATTGAAAATTCTAATGGTTTATTAACACCAAAAAATTTTGCAGTTTTAGCACCAGTTAATCAAGTTTTAGATAATTTTCAAACTTATTTCCAAAATAAATCAGGTAAATATAGATGTAAAAAATTATCAGGTATACAACCTTGGCAAGATACTAAATTATCATCAGTTGTATCATTTTTGAAAATATTAGATAATCCACATCATGATCCATCATTACTTGTTGTTTTAAGTTTTTTAAATAAAGTTGGTCCACGTACTGTTTTATCATTAAAGGAAGAAGCTGAAAGTTCTAAAATTTCAATTTATGAATTAATTCATAAAGATGAAAAAATGAAAAAGAAATTAGGTAAGGAAACAATTGAAAAATTAGATAAAATTTTAAAAAATATTGATAAATCTGATCCAACATCAATTATTTATAATTTAAGTTGTTTATCAGATTTATTTTATTTCTCTAAACAATTGAAAACGGAATCATTATTTGATAATTATAAATTATTTTTAAAAGAACTATTTAATAATTTAGAAGTTATTTCTAAAATTGAAAATGAAGAATATAATATCTTATCATATTTTTTATCACATTATCAAGATGATTTTCTTAATATTAAAGAATTAGATAATAATGAAATTAATAAATTTGAGAATTATAATGAATTTGTTTCATTATCAACAATTCATAATTCAAAAGGTTTAGAATGGGATATTGTATTTGTTTTATCATCATTATGTTTAATGAATAATGAATATAGTATTCAAAAATCAAGAGTTAATTATGTTGCAGCAACTAGGGCAAAACATATTTTATATTTTAATAAATCAAAATTTGATCAAATGTTACATGTTGATACAAGTAATTCATCAATTTATAATAAAAGTTTTGTTAAAATTCAATATGAACCTTCATTATTAGATTGTTTACCTGAACTTAAATCTTTAACAAAACCTAATAAATTAACAAATTTACCAAAATTTGCAAATCCTTTAAGTGATCCAACAAGATTTAAATATAGTCAATTGGTAGCAAATAAAATTTTTGCTAGTTCAAATAGAAATTATTCTACATTATTCAACCGTGGAATGCACCTATTAAGAAGATTTAAATAACTTGTATAAATAACACTATATATATATATACCCAATAGATAGCTATATAACTAACCGTTTGAACGTTACTAATACATAGCAATGTTACAGGTAGCAAAAGCATGTTTCAGAGAAGAATTAAATTAACGCGATTTTGCTATCTATCCTATTCTTGGGTGATTAACTACTATACATTATCAGTTCCTTCATAGCAATGGAGTTATATATAAATAGTGAAGGACGTGTAATTTGTAAATGAATTAGGTAGTTTATGTAGTTTCTTTATAAATATTATATAGTACAAGTTTTCATTAGAAAAGCCAAAAACAAAATTTTTAATGATTAGTGTTGAAATTGATGATAATGATGAAAGAGTTATTTCTGCACCATTAGGTCGTGGTAAGTTATTAAAAGTTATTCACCCAGATTCAAATAAGAAAGAGGAAATTTTTATGAAAAGATGGAATAAAATCCAATCTAAAATAATTAAACCACATTTAACATTATTTAATTCTGATGAATCAATGAAAAAGTTTAAACATTCGATTAAAAATTCTATTGGTAATGATGAACCAAATGATGAAAATAAATGTACTTATAAAACTTTTAAAACACTTATTAATGAATATTTAGAAATTGAACATCCAAATATTAAATTATTAGATACTAAAACAATTAATGAATATATTAAAATATTTGAAGATTATGGTATTAATATTTCATATGATAGATTGAAAAATACACTTCAACAAATAAGTGCAGTTACTACATTAAATTTAAAGGAAATGTCATCATTTGAAACAAGATTAAGATATGGATTAAAGAAAAATGAATCATTAATTGTTAAAGCATATGTTGAAAATAATTTTTATATACCATATTCACAATTTTTAAGTCAATATGAACAATTACCATCATTTGTTAAATTTTTAAATAAATTTCATTCAATTTCTATTATGAATTTTGAAAATTTAACAAATGATGAAGTTAAATTTTTAGGTAGATATACATCAAATGAATCATTAATTATTTATTCTGATATTGAATCAAAGAATAAACCAAAACAATTTGAAAATAATTGGAAACAAATTGATACATATTTTAAAAATGTTAGAGAAGTTAAATTAACAATTCTTGAAAATGAAGAAAATGTTAAAGAAGAAAAACAGAAAAAACAAAATCAACAAAATAAATCATTATTTATTCAATTAGAGGAACAAGAAAATCAAATTAATAAAAAATCATTAAAAGATTTTGTTTTGACAACATTTAAAGTTTTCAATAATCCTAAAACTTCAAGTTTAGAATTATTGAAAATTATTTCAATTATACCAGGATTTGATAAATATTTTATTAAAACATTTTCAGAATTAGTTGAAAGAGAAAAATTACCAGTTTATCAATTTATTGATAAATATTATGATTCTTTCAGTGATAAAACAAAGGAAAAATTATTACCAATTATTAATTATATTAAAAATATTCAAAATAAATTAAATAAAAATGATGCAAATTCTATTATGATTCATTTTTTAAATTTTTGTAATATAATTGAATTTGATACAAAATCAAATAAAGAGATTAAAAATCAATTAGTTGATTTACATATTTGGTTAAAAAAATTAAATAAAAGTTCTGAATTTAAAATTTTCAATAATTTATTAGAATGTTATATGGATAATGAAATGAAATTTAAAGAAATTCCTCAAATCAACAATACCAAACCAAAAATTCCAATTTTAGAAGATAAAAAGGATGTTCCTAATCAACAACAAAAACCTAAATTAATCAATGCAATGGTTAATTTTAAATTACCTGTATCTATATCAATTGATAATACTAATAGTAAAGAAAATTCAAGATTAAACTTAAATGGTGAAGATACACCATTAAGAAGGTCAAGATCTGCTAAGTATAAACCAAGACCACGTAGTTGGCATGCAGGTAATATATTCAATGCCGCTAGGAAACTTAAATAAATAAGTAAATAAATAAATAAATAATTTCATTTAATATATTTTATAGTTTGTTCTTTTTATTAGACTTTTCATTTTTCTTTTTAACAATTGGCATTTCAGTAAGTAAGAATTTAACATTCATTTCTAATTTCTTATTTTCATAATTATTTAAAAATCCAATATTAATATCATCAACTGTTGAATTTAATGTTAATGAAATAAATTCATTATTTTCAATAATTGATTCACGTAATGCTAAAAATTGTGTATCCTTTTTAACACCTAATGCAATACTTAATTTCTTTGATGAACCTTTAGGTAATGTAATTAATTTAACATTTGCTAATGAACATAAAACTGGGAAATGATCATATAATAATTTAGATGATATATCATATTTACAAACAAACAATACTTTAATTTTATTTTTTAAATCTTTATTTGAAATTTGATCCTCTAAAGATTTCATTATTGAATTAAAACCATATAAAATATTTTCAATATCATTAATCATTGATTGTTTAGTTATATTGGGTAATGATTTTTTTTCATTTATTGATAAATTATTCCATTGTTTAATTGATGTTAAAATATCAGTTTCTAATGCCTGTAATAGAGTTAATTGTAAATTTGGTTCAATCCTTGGCCAAATATTTCTTCTAGTGTATGGATTTGTTAATAATGGTTTAAAAATTGTCCTTTTTTGAATTTCTTGACCTTTTAAAGAATTATCTAATGGTTTTGATGACATTATGATGTGGTTGATTGAAGAGTAAGTTGTGATATAATTAATAATGTTAAAAAGTTATTTTGAAAAAAATTTATTCATGTTGTGGTGGAAATTCCGAAAATTGCGAAATCAATATATGGTAGCAATGGTAGCAAATGTGTAGTATGATATCTTAGTGTTATAAGATATATAAATATATATATATATATATAATAGAAAGGTATATAAAAGATAAATAAGATAAGACTTAAGTAGGTGTATAAATAGGAGGATTTCTTGGTAAACGAGATATATTAAGAGTTGGAGCTGGTTGTTCAATTGTAACTGAACCAAATCTTACAGTTCTTGTAATTGTATTTGAAGATATACTTGATGTTTCTTGTTGTTCATTTGGTGGTAATCTTGAATAGCTTGGTAATTTTTCTTTAATTTTCTTTAATTTATGTGAAGATAAAGGTTTTGGTAATTCCAATAAATTACCATTATTATCAATAATTGCAACATCAAAATCAGGATTTGGATTAACAGTATATAAAGGAACAGGTCTAATTGGAGGATTAACTAATTGTCTCAAAGCTTCTAAATCTAAATAAACATCATTTTGATTATTTGTTAAATAATGATTTTTCAAATAAGTTCTATAACTTTTAAATAAGATTGTAAGGAAAATTATTGAAAAACTAATAACTAACATAATCATTAAAATATCAAAAGTTGGATCATCAGGTAAACCACATTTAACTTCATTATTAATATAATAACCACCATATTTACATCTTGGTAAATAACCAACTAATTTTTGTAATTGTTCATTAGTTAATCTATCAGGCATTATGAGATTGATGATATGAAAGGAAAGAAGTGAAGGTAAAAAAAAAAAGTGGATAATTGTACATTGTATGGTTTATAAATATATAGAAATGATATAACAGAGCAAGTGATATGATATGATATCATAGCATAGCATATCATAGCATATTACAGAACAGAACAAAGGATGTATATAATGATAATAGTTAGTTTTCCTAATTAGGAATGTTAAGCGAGTGTTATAATATATATATATTAGATGATTAATACATAAAAATGATACAAAATGAATATAAAAAAAAAGGCCATTAAAGTATAAGGAGAAATTAAATTAAAAGATTAAAACGTAAAAGAAGGAGGTAAAAAGGAAAGAGCATTAATTTTTGTAATGACTTTTATCAGGTAATGGAGGAGCTTCAGGAGCAACATAAGGAGGTAGTTCTGGATCATCATTATTAACAGATGAGGAACCTATTATCATTGTTGTTGAAGAAGGAGGTTGATAAGTTCTATTTGGAGGTGGTTGATCAGGTCTTCTATAAGACATTTCATTTAATGAATGTTGGTTATTTTCATTAATATAAACTTGTTGAGTTGATTCATCATAAGGTTGTTGATAAGGATTATCATTTAATTCTATTGGAGTAGTAGTAATTTCATTATTATTATTAGTAGTACTATTTGCAGGTATAAAATTTCCATTTTTATCATAATAACCAACATCTTGATTTGGATTAGCAGCTGGAGTATAAGTTGGTAAATTAGTTACAGTTTGACCTTCATAAGCAGTTTGAGATTGATGATAATTTGGAGGAGCTAAATAACTTGAAATAACTGGAGATCTACCAGTTTTCATTCTTTTAACATTAATAACACAAGTCATTATAACGAATACAATAATTGCAAGTACAAAAAATGCAAAGAAAGCATATCTACCTGCATCACCACCATCACTATACCAACCATCTCTTTTCATTAGATGTGAGGTATTAATATATCGTATAATTATATTTTGTAAATAATTATCAAATGAAGATAATATTGATGATATTGATGATATTGATATTGAATTATTATTATTATTATTATTATGTATACATGGCATGATTGAATATAGTATGAGATAATAAAGAAGTAATGAAAAGTAAAAGAGAAAGAAATGAAGTATGTATATAATATAACAGATCATTATTAATTAATAATATAAATATAGTATATCCAATAAGTCCTGTATAATAAAAAATTTATAGTGACATTAAAACGGAGATAAAAATTTCATGTGGATTACGTAATTAAAGAGTCACGTGATGGATTACGTAATCTATGATTACGTAAGTTAGATAGTTCCTTTGTTATGATAAATTTATACCCAACTCATCAGCATAGTCAGAAAGACTTCGAAGATTCAATCTAGTACTTTCTCTTATAATTATAGCAGCACCTTTACCTAATGTATATACAATTCTCATAATAATCATTTGAAGAATGTGGTATTTCATTACAACAATATCTTTATATTCTTCAACGATATGTCTTGACAATTTCTTCATCATTTTTTTAAACTGATCGAAGTCATATAGCACAAAAGCTTTATGATATCTATAATGTTATAATATAAACTAGCAATTTCAATCCCTGGAATTTCCTTTATATCTTCTTGAAGATATCTGTTTCTTGAAAGATTAGCTAAAACCCTACTACTTGAAAGTAATAGCATTTCTCGTTTTCTATAATAGTAATTAGATGTTAGTAATTTGTTCAAATTAAAGAAATGTGTAGCTATCAATAGTTACATACTTTAAAATTCTTTTCTGGAAATCTTCTGATTGAGCTAATACCTCGTTGTCTAACATGGTTGTTCTTGATGTTCCGTTTATCATCTTGGTAAAAAAAGAAAGCTTATATAATCTATAAAAATAAATAAAATATAAATAGTGAAGGCCCCCACTACTCCGAAATTTTAATCATCGGATTATTTTAATCATCGGATTATTTATACACATGTGTATAAATTCTGTTCTTTTTAAGTTTATGATTATGATTATGATTATGATTTATTTTACAGAACCTTCTTTTTTATTTTATTTTCTTTATTATCACCTATTAAACTATCTTTCATTTATATTCATAACTTCTATTCTTTGTTTTTAACAAAAGTCATTTCAATAGAAAAAAGAAAGCTTTTCCTTCAAATAATATATATATACAATCTACAGCCATGCCAATACATAAAATTCATCTACCTCATTCTCCAATATTAAATGATACTCAAACAAATGCTTCTCCAAATAACAATCCAAATGATCCTATTCATAATATTTTTTCACTTAATATGAAAAAGTCAAATTCAAATTCAAATTCAAATTCAAATTCAATTAATGATTCATTTAATAGTCTTAATAGTAATTTAAATAATACAATTCATAATAAAATTGATAATAATAATATTAATAACTATAATAGAAGTAAAAGTAATACAAGTTTATCTCATTCACCAATTTTATTATCTCATAATAGTAGTAATAAATTAAATACAAATACTTTCTCTTCAACTTCACTGCATTCAATGTTATCAAATCAATCTGCAACAACTGAATATTCACCAAATTTAATTGAAAATGAATGTGGAGATTTATTGAAAATTGTTGATTTGGATTTATCAAATGAAATTAATGATGATAGTATTGATAATAATAATATTAATAATAATAATATTAATAATAATAATACTAATACTAACAATCAATCAAAAATTAATACAATTGATTCAGTTCTTAAAAATCATAATCATAATCATAATCATAATAAAAATAAACCAAAATTTAATATCAATAATGATTTATCCACTGATTCAGAAGATAGTGAAACTGATATTGATTATGATGATTTAGAAATTTATGAAGATTTATCAAATAATAATCATAACAATATTTTAAATCATACTCCTTTACGTAAAGTTATAACATCAAATGAAATTTGTGATTCTTGTAATAATGCTAAAATTGAAACTTTTTATCATAGTAATTCAAATTTATCCTTTGATTATAATAATTCATCTTGGGATAAAACTGAAAAATGGGCATTTATATTAATTGGTTTACCAGCTTGTGGTAAATCAACTATAATTAAAGATTTTCAAGATTATGTTAAAAATCATACAAATTCAAATATTAAAGTAAAATCTTATAATGCAGGTGATATTAGAAGAATTTATGAAAATGAAAATCATAATAAATTTAATTTTAATGATTTAAATTCAAGTCAAAAATTAAGAGATTTTTATGCTTTTGAAGCATTAAAAAATTTAACTGATGATTTAATTAATAATAAAATTAATATTGGTATCTTAGATGCAACTAATACAACTAAAAAGAGAAGAAAATCAGTTTTAGATCATTTAAAAAAAATTAGTGAAATTAATTTAATTAATATTAAACCATTATTTTTTGAAGTTAAAACTTCAAATAAAGCTTTAAGAAGGTATAATATTGAACAAAAATCAAAAAATAAAGATTATATTCATATGAATAGAGAAATTGCAATTAATGATTTCCTTGAAAGAATTCATAAATATGAATTATCTTATGATAAAGTTACATTAGATGAAATTAAATCATTAAATGTTAAATATTTTGGTATTGATAATGTTGGTGATACAATTTATTATGATTGTGGTTTAGATCATCATACAAATAAAAAACATGAAAATTTAACTTTTAAAAGTATTTCACTTAATTTACTTTATCAATTCCTCATTAATTATAGAACTTTATATGCAGGGAAATATTTAACTGATGTTAATAAATTTTATACTGAAGGTCATTACGTTCCAATTCAAACAATTTTTTCAAGACCTGTAACTCCTGATGATTTATCAAAAATGAGATTAACTCCTTCAAATCAAATTAATTTAGTTTCTCGAACAATGGATAATAATACTAATACAACTAATGAAATACCTAATGACAATACCCCAAACTTTCAAGGAATAATATCAACTTGAAATTAAACCCTTATGATTCCTTTTTTTACTCTTTTATTTTATAATTTATATATATCCTTTAAAGCTTTATATCTATATATATATATATTACGATCCAAATCCTGGAATATTACTTAAACCTGGTAACGTAAATGATTCATCATTCTTAACAGGTTCATTCGTTATTAATGTAGGTATTGAATCTGATAATTTCTTTTCACTTTCAGGTCCTAAATGTGCATTATCTTTAAAACTTTCTTCATCATTTGGTCTTGCTCTACCCCAAAATCTCATTGATTTATCAGCTCCTGCAGTACATAACATATGACCTAATGGATGATATTCAATTGCTTGAATTGCTTTATCATGTGCAAATGGTATTGAATGTAATGCATTATTTATAATTGGTGGACCTCTATTAATAATATTTGAAAAAACATAATTTTCAATTTCTTCATTTGATTTATTATTTTTCTTTAATTTATTAATCTTAAGATCTTTTGGATCATTATCATTATCATTATCATTATTTACATTATTTGTATTAATTGTTTCAATATCTGCAGTTTTATCAATATCATAATGTGATAATGAACCATCATATGCACCAACTGTTAACATTGTTGAATGAATTGGATGCCATGATAATGATGTTAAATCTGCTTCATTTTCACTCTTTATAATACTTAAACATCTTAACATTCTTAAATCGAAAATTCTAGTTGAATGATCTCTTGAACATGCTGCCAATAATCTTTCATTACCACCTTTTTGAAATGATGTTTTACTAACTGTATGTTTAAAATCATGTAATGTTGTAACACATGAACCATCTCTTGGATCCCATAATTTAACTAAATTATCCTTTGAACCTGAAACAATTAAACCTAATGATGAATGCCAATCACAACTTTTAACATCCCAATGATGACCTTTTAAAATTACTTCTTCCTTTGAACTTGAAAAATCCCAAATTTTTAATGTTTGATCATCTGATCCACTAACAAATTTAAAATCATTTGGTGAAAATGATAATTCATTAACAGAATTTTCATGTGATTTATTTAAAATATTAACATTATTAAAATTTGGTTGCCAATATTTAATACAACCTGATTGATCACCACTAATTAACCATTTACCATTATGTGAATATTGTAATGAACTAATTGGGAAATCATGAGCTTGCATAATTGATTCAAATGAAAAATTTAATCCATTCCAAATTGTAAATTCTCCACTAAATGATGAAACTAAAACTCTTCTTGCATCAGGTGTCCATTTAATTGCATGAATTGCATGTTTTGATTTATTTGTTGATATATGAACAAATCTACTATTTAAATCAACTATATCAGGTAATTCATGTGCTGATGGTGGCATATCTGTTACATATGATGCATCAGGTTTAATTGATCCAATTTGAAATGCACGTCGACGTCTTCTATTATAAACATTCTTAGTTATCATAAACTTCCCAACTGGTGTAAAATAATCTAAACTATTCTTATGTTGTTGTTGCTGATGCTGCTGCTGCTGCTGTTGCTGTAGAAATTGCTGCTGCTGTTGTAGGAGTAATTGTGGTTGTTTTGATGACGCCATTGTCTAAAGAAGAAGGTTTATCAATATTAGAGTTATATGAAATTTGAAATTATGAATTTTTCAACATGTTCAAAAAAAAATTATATATACATAAATTCTAAGCTTTTTTATTGAAATAACCATCAACAACATGGACAATATGAAACTAGATCAAATTAAACATATTGGTCCTATTTGTGCATTAAAAGTTATTTCAAACAACTTACTTTTAAGTGGTGAAGGTCCAACATTATCATTATATGATTATATTAAAGGTGAAAAAATTTTTGAAAGATTGGTATTTAAAAGAAATAAAATTCATGGAATTGAAATACTTACTAATAATAATAATAATAATAAGGATGATGAAAATAATATTAAAATTGTAATTTGGGGTGGTAGATCATTAAGTATCTTCACATTAAATAATTTTAAAGATTTAAATTATGAAATACAACATTATGGAGTAAGTGATTGGATTTTCCATTGTTTATTTGAAAATGAAACAACATTACATGTTTTAAACTCACATAATATTGTTCATACAATTTCATTAATAAATGATAATTGTAAATTAATTAACACTAAACATTGTGGATGGAAATCAATTCTTTATTCAGGTACTTTATCAATGAATCAAGAAACTGGTGAAATTACAGTTTTAGCAGGTACTGTTATGAATGGTATTTTAATATGGGATTTTGAAACTTGTAAACTTAAACATAATTTAATTAAACATGAAGGTTCCATTTTTAGAGTTATTGCATCTCCTGATAGTAAATATATTATTAGTTGTTCAGATGATAGATCAATTAAAGTTTGGAATATGGAAACTGGTGAATTATTAGCAAATGGTTGGGGTCATGGATCACGTATTTGGGGATTAAATGTTTACAATATCTCTAATGATGGTTTTAATATTTTCAGTTGTAGTGAAGATTGTACAGCTCGTGTTTGGAGATTTAATTTCCATGATAATTATAATAATGGTGAATTAATTCAAGAAAGAATTATTCTAGTTCATACAGGTAGACATGTTTGGAGTCTTGATTTAAATGATGAAAAAAAATTAGGTTTTACAGCCGGTGCAGATGGTAAAATATTTGTATCTGATTTAAATGAAAGTGAAAGATTTGGTTATTGGGGTCATAAATGGGAATTAAATGATATATCAAATGACATTGATTGTATTTTCCAAAAGGGTGAATTAATTAAAAATTATAGTGATTTTGGATCTGGTTTAATTGCTGTTACATCTGAAGGTAAAGTTATGATTTTGAAAGATTATAGAAAATGGGAATTATTATTAAGTGATGATAAATTTGCAAAATTTTGTATACTTAAAATTTTTGAAAATGAACCAATTGTCATTATAGCAGGTAAAATGGGTGATTGTATATTAATGAAATTCAATGGAGATTGTGAAATGGAGATTAATTATGAATTTAATTTGAATGATTCCTTTAATAGATTGGGTAATATTTTAATCAATGAATATGATGATAATTATTTTGCATTATTTGAATCACCAAATCCTAATGATCCATTAGTTTATAAAAAAATTGATCCAATTAATTTGAATATATTGGAAAGTTATGAAATCTCAAAACCTAAAGATAAAATCACTATAAGTTCATTAGAATACAATAAAATATCAAATATGTTATTTGTTGGTTGTAGATTTGCTACAATGCTTGTTTATAGAATTGAAAATGAAAAAAATGAACCATTAGTTGTTTATAAAAATCTTTTCAGAGGTGATACAGTTTCTTCAATAAAATCATTATATGATAATTCAAACAATACTATGCTTTATATAACTAATAAAGATGGTACTTATCATATTATGAAAATTAATGAAAATTTAACTTATGAATATTTACAAAGTAGTAGAATTCAAAAAGGATTTTTAGAAGGTCATATTAAGACACCAAATGGTGATATACTTTTATATGGTTTTAAATCTGATTGTTTCTTTGTTTGGAATGAAACTAAACAGTATGAAGTTTATAGAGAAATTTGTGGTGGTCCACATAGACGTTGGAATTTTAAGTATTGGTTTGATTCAAATAATAGATTAAGATATAGATTTGTTTATACAAGATCATCTGAAGTTCAGATTGTTCAACAGGGAGAACCATATGCATTTGAATTATTATCAGATGGTCTACATGGTAGAGAAATTAGAGATATTTGTGTAATTAATTCACAAAATGATAATGATGAAAAAATTATAATTACAGGTGCAGAAGATACAACTTTAAAGATAAGTACATTGAAAAATGATGGCACATTTAATTCTCATTGGACTTATAGAGAACATATTGGTGGTTTACAATCAATTCATGCAATTAATGATGAATATGTTTTATCATCATCAGCTAAGGAAGAACTTTATCTTTGGAAAATTACCGAATGTGATAATAAAAAATGTATGTCATTAGAGAGTTCATTACCACCAAGTGAAGAAAATCCTGATTTAAGAGTTATGGATTTTGATTCTATAGAAGTATATGATAAAATTAATGGTAAAAAAATTGGATTTTTAATTGTTACAGTTTATTCAAATTCAATGATCAAGGTTATCTATTATGATATTGTTTCTAAGAAATTTAAAGTTTTGATAGATGATAATTATATGCAATGTTGTATTTTCCATGTTAGATTTGTTTGTATTGATAAAAGATTATTTGTTCTTATTGCATCAACTAATGGACATTTAAGTATTTATGATATCAATAATGTTATTGAAAAGTATTTCAGTATTGATGATTCTAACATTAAAAAAGTCAAACTTTCTTTAAGTGATGATAAATTTGAAAAAATAAATGAGAGTACCAAGTTAAATAAACTCATCATTAACCAACAAATTCATCAATCATCAGTTAAGGCATTAGATATATTACAGGAAACAAATGGATGTATTAAAGTTATTACAGGTGGTGATGATAATGCTATAATTGTTAGTAAGATTACTAAAGATGAAGGTTTGAAATTTGATATTGAATCATTCCTTCCATCTGCTGCATCATCAACTATTACTACAGTTACAGTTATTGATGAGAAAATAGTTTTAGTCGGTGCAGTTGATCAAAGTATCAAATTATGGAATATTGAGAATGGATTAACCCTTGTTGATAATAAATATACTACAGTTGCAGATACTGGATGTTCTGAAATTGCATCATTTAAAAATGGTGAAAAATATTTACTGATTGGTGGTGCAGGTTTCTCAATTTGGAAAATCACCAAATAGTATAGTAGTTAAACTTTATAAGCTGTAATAAAAATTAGATTGTGTAACTATATCTATATTTATAAAAATGTGTTAAATTAGATAATAAACTATAAGCAGGAACTAATATTGTAAATTTGTGTATATTGAATAAATGGTATTTTTTGTACTTGTACTTCTCTATTATGCTTGTTTTTGCTTATGTTTAGGATTAGCCTTACATAGCACATATACTCTACCCTTTCTTCTTGCAATATAACATTCTGAACAGAATTTTTTAACTGCAGTTCTGATTTTGTATGATCTTGAAACATTATTCATGAAAGAATGTTGCATAGTAATATTTGAATGAGCATGTTCGTGGTTACAAACTTGTTTAGCAGCATTCGCCACCTGTCCCATTCTTTGGAGGCCCAATCTGAAGTTATTGAAAAGCATTGTTTAATGATATACAGTTGAAAGATTGTATATATCCAACTCCTAACCCAACTGAAGCAGTAACTGTAATGGTGAAAAATTCATGTTATATTTTTATTGACCCGTTAAATTTACTTGACAGGAGCGTCGCGTCTGCTGCGTCTTTGCGTCGGTGTTTTTTTTTGGCGTTTTGCTTATTTTAAATGAGATAAACTGTTTTCATGAGAGAAATAAGGAAGAAAGGAAATGGTGTAGAAGTTGATGTTCGGGATAAGTGGTGAGTTAACATATATATAGACACCATAAGTGAAAATAATTTTAGTCTTAAATGGACAATTGGGCATGGGTATGTAAATAAAACAATACGATTTCAACTTAATTGATCAAATACTAACTATTAGTATACAGTTTAACACGATATCAGTGCTTAGATATCCGAAAGGACATATAATAAACGCCAATGATCCTCAGGTATTAACATCTGCAATTAAATTTGATGATTCATATCCCCTCTTATGGGTTGGTAATTCATTGGGTTATTTGACTTCATATACTGGATCAAAATTACAAATGTATACATCAGTTAAAGCACATAATGGACCAATTCTGAAAATAATGACACATAAAAAGGGTATAATGTCATTATCATTTGATTCTATTAGATTGGGTACTATTGAAGGTGTCACACTTTTCAATATAAAATCAGATTCATTACAAGGTATAAATGCAATGACTTATACATCTAATACACAAACAGAATTATTAGTTGGTGGTGATAAGGATAAAACGGGTTCAAGGATTTTCAGAATAGATACAATTAATCATTGCGTTTCAAGTTCATTCCATTATCCACATAGTGTTGTGTTTTTGGAAACTAACTTAAAATACGTTATTATCGGTAGATCCGATGGTAATATTGATATTCTTGACCCAAAGACAAATAAAATTTTAGAAACTTTTTATGCACACGTTTCAGGATTAAGTGATATCTCAGTTAAGGAAAATAATATTTTAACAACAGGATTTTCATTAATAAAAGATCAATTTAGTCCAGATTTATTTGTTAGTTCATTTGATTTGAAAACATTCACCACATCTACTCCAATTTCGTTCCCTGTAGGTGCATCAAAAGTTTTCCATCATCCATTCTTACCTAATGTAATTCTTATAACTTCAAGTTTAGGTCATATGAACTTTTTAGATGTGAAAAATCCAAGTAATATAAATATTTATCAAGCTGATGTTGCAAATTACATAACTGCATTTGATTTATCACCATCTGGTTCTTATATGGCATCCGTTGATGCAATGAATAATTTACAATTATGGAAACGCAATTCAAGTGATAATTCTGAATTTTGTTTATTCCCTGGACAATTAACATATCCTACAATAACTCATGAAATAATACCTGCTAAAAATCGTTTAGTAAGTTCTGATTCCCCTTTCAATTTGATCAAACTTCCTCCATTTTATAAACCTTTACTCTCTGCTTGGCCAGGAGACATGGTTTTCAAAGTTGGTAAGATTCCAAATCAAATAGACCCAGAAATACTGAGAAGTTCAGAGGTTATAAATGGATTTATCATTGCAAGATATAATAAAGAAAAATTCGGTCATAGAAATATTGCAACTAAATATTATGATATAACTGCTCAAACTGTTGATGGTATTAATGTTCCAAAATTCATCAGTGAAAGAATTGATAATGAGGAAAATGAAGGTAATGATAGTATGGTTGATGATGATGATTCATCATATGGTAACCCACCCAAATCAAAGAGTAGTAACATTACTGATGACTCTAAAAAATCTTCAAATGATCAAATTTTTGATTTAACTTCAATTCATGGTGATGTTCCAACTGCTTATAAACAATTATCTATTTTATACAGTAGATTTGGTGTTGATGATTTTGATTTTGATTTTTATAATAAAACAAGATACTCCGGTTTAGAAATAAATTCTGGAAATTCATTTTTAAACCCTATTCTTCAACTTTACAGACATGTTGCACCTATATTCAATAATTGTTTAGCAGCATTATCTCATGATGTTACTGATGAACCTAATTTATTAGTTGAATTAGGTTATTTATATGATATGATGTGGAAATCAGAAGGAAGACATTGTGCTGCATCCAATTTCCAAATTTTATTATCACAAATTAAAGAAGTTCAAAATTTAGGATTAGATAATGAAACAAATATTTCAAGAGACGATTTTAAACAAAGAAGACTGATTCAAACATTTAATAGATTTTTACTAGAAAGATTATCACAAGATGAATGTAAATTATACAAAGAGGAAACATCTAAAAATTTGAATGAAATTAGTGGAGTTATTACAGAGACAACAGTCTACTCTAACTTTTGTTCATTGACTCGTAAAAGACTTGCAATGTATTACTCCATTGATATTAATTCTTTACCTACCATTCCATCTGTTCCTACAAGTGTCACTATTTTGAACTATATGGAAGCATCTATGAATAAACATATTCAACAACATATAAATTGTGAAAATTGTGGATGTCAACATCCAGTCAATGCATCATTGGAAATTAACAATTTAGGACCTGTTGTTATACTTAATCTTGATTTAACTAATCAACAAATGAATGAAATTAGATATTTGAATGGATGGTTAGTTCCTGAATTTTATTTTGCATTATCACCATTAGGTACACCTGTTTTACGCACAAATATTATTGGTGGTGTTGCATCTAATTTGAAAAAATATGAATTAATTGGATGTACAGTTCAAATAACTAATAGACAAAATGAAAGTCATTTAGTTACATATTCTAAGATTAAGGAAAATGGTGTTGATAAATGGTACTTATTCAATGATTTCTTAGTTACTGAAGTTAATGAAAGTGAAGTTTTAGATCATTCACATTGGTGGAAAAAGCCTGTTGTTATGATTTATAAAGAAGTTAATATTGGCAATGAGTTTAAACCTAAAATCTATATGGATAATCTTGATAAATCTATCTTATATAGAGATTGTTTTATTGATAATGGTAATCGTGAAAATAAAGTTATTGATTATAAATTACTTGATAAAGATGAAGAATTAAAACCTGGTACATTGGTTGCATTGGATGCAGAGTTTATTGAACTTTCACCTGCAGAATATGAATTCCGTAGTAATGGTACTAAAACACTAGTTCGTCCACCAAAATTATTACTTGCAAGAATTTCAGTTGTTAGAGGAGATGGTCCAAGAGAAGGTCAATGTTTTATTGATGATTATATTGCAACAAATGAACATGTTAATGATTATAAAACTACATATTCAGGTATTGTTGAAGGAGATTTAAGAATTGGTAAATCTGATAAAAATTTAGTTAGTCTACAAGTTGCTTATAGAAAAATATGGTTATTAGTCAACCTTGGTTGTAATATAATTGGACACTGGTTGAGTGGTGATTTCAGAATGATTAATATTTATGTTCCTCCAGTACAAGTTAAAGACACTGGTTTATGTTTCTATTTAAAGAAGGAGAAGCGTAAGTTAGGACTTAAATTTTTAGCTCATTATGTTTTAGATACTGATGTTCAAAGTGGTAATCATGATTCAATTGAGGATGCACATACTTCTTTATTACTTTACAAAGAATATCTGAAATTAAAGGAATCCGGTGATTTGGAAAGAGTTTTATATAAGTTGTATCTTGACGGACAAATATCTGGTTTTAAAGTGCCAACAGAGGTTACTTTGAAGAAGTAATTATTATTTTTACATTTATAAAATGTTTAAAACACTTTTTGTAATATAGTCTTTAGTATAGTTCTTTATAGACGAACTATTGTTAGGTTCTAGAAGTTGATTTTATCTGGCAGGAGATTTCAACTTTACTACAAAGTACTATAAATCAAGAATAAGTAAAAATACTAAGAATCTGGTTTTAATCTATCACCAGTTTCTGCAATCCATTTTTGAATAATTATTGGAGCACCTAATGGAAATATTTAAAGATACATGAAATGAACTTTTAAATAGCAGATCTATTAACACTCAATTTTCTCAAGCTAACTAATCCTCTGTTGATACAATATAATAGTCTAATAACAAAAAGCCAGATGAAATAAATTACCTATAAAGTTTGACACGATTAAACGTTAAAGCTTAAAATGATGTAATTATAATCCTAAATATTAGGTAACGCTTTGTTTACATGTAAAATTCTGCCCATGAGTTTCTCTATATAACGTACTTCCATTTGGTTTTTTCACTTGAAAAAACGCTAACAAAAAATCCAACTCTTGCATGCCGCATTTTGTATGGGAGCGCTAACAAAAACTTCCGAAAAGGCCAACTACGAGAAATGGATTTTTTTCTCAATGTCCAACTTTCTGCACTTTAGACGCACTTAATCATACAATGCGATTTCCAAGTCGCTTTTTTCACTGTCCACCAAGTGAGTTTCTCTACTAAAAATTTGAAAAGTAAACAATGTATTAATTTATTATGTAAGCAAACGCATTTGGTTGCGTCGCTTCGCTTTTTTGGGACATTTGTTTACATGTTACGAAGGTGGCTCAACACTAAAATGAGTTTCACTATTATATAAATATCACATTTTAATAAACAAATAAACTTATAGTATTCAAACAACTTTACCTTTATTATGTTGTCCACCTAGAACTAATGCAAAGATGGTTTGTGCTCATGAGCAAAATGTTTAAGTATTTTATTGATTTAATTTTAACATCAGGGACGATGTTTTCCAACAGGAGTATTAGATAAGCTGATTACGTAAAGATGATAAGATAAAAAATTGCAATTCCGAAATTTCGGAGTAATGAGGAATTGATCTGGATTGAATTTGAATTAATTGGTTTTATGCTTTGGATAGGTTTAATTAGTTTATGCTTGGAAGAGATATCTTGTTAAATTTATTTGTTCATTTTTCTTCTGTTTGCTCTTTTCTTTACTTTTCTCTTATTATCGTCAAAGATAAAAGTATTCTCTTCAATCTGTTTCTCAACTGTTTTTTTAGCTTTAGCTGTCTCCCATGTTTTTGCTTTAGTTTTGCCAAATTTCAAAAATTCTAATGCAATTGCTGAAAAACAACAATCATCTGAAAATGTTCCAATTGAAACTACTACTTCATCTGTTGACTTCTCAGCAATTCAATTAGTTGGTGAAACTGATGCTATAGAAATACATTTCAAGGAAAATTTAATCCCAAATTCATATATTATCCTTTTAAAGGATGATATTTCTGATTTGAATTCCATAGATTATGGGTTTCTGATATTCAAGTTCAATCATTTGCAAAATTAGATGCAATTCAACTTGATGGATCTGAAACTTCAGTTAAAAGTTTTAATTTCCAATCTAAAATGGGTGGTATTAATCACGTTTTTGATTCTCCAGGTTTTAGAGGTTATTCAGGTTTATTCACTCCTGAAGTTATTGATTTTTTGAGACGTTCAAAGGATGTTGCAATTATTGAAGTTGACTCCACTGTTCATGCAATTGAATTTACAACTCAAAAAAGTGTTCCTTGGGGTTTATCAAGAATCTCTCATAGATAATCTTCAGGTTTGGGTACTTTTAACAAGTATTTATATGATGATGATGCCGGTGAAGGTGTTACTGCTTATGTTATTGATACTGGTGTAAACATTGAACATGAGGAATTTGAAGGTAGGGCTAGTTGGGGTGCAACTATACCATCTGGAGATGCTGATGTTGATGGTAATGGTCACGGTACTCATTGTGCTGGTACCATTGGTTCAAAAACATATGGTGTCTCTAAAAAGGCCAAAATTGTTGCAGTCAAAGTTTTAAGATCAAACGGATCTGGCACTATGTCAGATGTTGTTAAATGAGTTGAGTTTGCTACAAAGGCTCATGCTAGAGAAGCAAAAAATTCAGGATCAGGTTTTAAAGGTTCAACAGCTAATATGTCATTAGGTGGTGGTAAATCTCCTGCACTAGATTTAGCTGTCAATGCAGCTGTTAAGGCCGGTTTACATTTTGCTGTTGATGCTGGTAATGATAATGCTGATGCATGTAATTATTCTCCTGCTGCTGCAGAAAATGCTATTACTGTTGGTGCTTCAACTGTCTCTGATGCTAGAGCTTACTTCTCTAATTATGGTAAGTGTGTTGATATCTTTGCTCCAGGTTTAAATATCTTATCAACCTATATTGGTTCTGATTCTGCAACTGCCGTTTTGTCTGGTACTTCAATGGCTTCTCCTCACGTTTGTGGTCTATTAACTTATTTCTTATCATTAGCACCAGCTTCTGATTCCAAATTCTCAAGTGCAAGTATTTCTCCAAAACAATTAAAAGATAATATCATTAAATACGGTACTAAAGATAGTTTAACTTCCATTCCAGAAGATACTCCAAATATTTTAATTTATAATGGTGCTGGTGGTA
Organism: Pichia eremophila; assembly: GCA_030579415.1. Classification (NCBI taxonomy): domain Eukaryota; kingdom Fungi; phylum Ascomycota; class Pichiomycetes; order Pichiales; family Pichiaceae; genus Pichia; species Pichia eremophila. The sequence goes on along the minus strand of JAKTQW010000003.1, from coordinate 244,349 downwards.
ACATTAGTGACTTCTGGAATTATGAAGAATCATCAACTGCTGAAGATTTGACTGAAAAATTAAACGAATATACTGAGTCAAATTTCATTGGTGCTAAAAATGAAATTAAACATTTAATTGATGAAATTGTTGATGCAGTTGAACATGTCGTTTCAGCTTAATTATTTTAAATAGAACTAATTTGCATTTGTTTTTTTTCGTAAGTGGTTGGTTTATGGGTATTTGGCGTTTATTATTGGGTTAAGTTTTTTATATTTATGTATTATTATTCTTTCTTTTATTTTTACTTTTATCTTTCATCTTTACTAAATAAATTATATATTTTTATGGCATTTTATTCTTATTTTGCACAATCTGTATAATTTTATAAGGAGAAAAAAATATCTAAGGTTTAATATTACTGCATATTGGAGGGAAATATGTCAAAAAAGATTAACCAAACAAAAAATATACAACGTGGATATAATGAATGAAAAAGCTCAGATCAATCTAAAAAGTTTAGTATTTTGTAGCAGGCTGAATAAATAGAACAACCACTTAAAATAAACTTGAAGATCAACCGTCCAATGATAAACAATAAAATGGAATTGATCAGACAAACTACTACTGCCCCTATACTCCATTTTCTTCTAGATTTTTGAGGAATCAATCAATTTTGAATTACCAGCCCTGCTGGATTATATCTAACAGATTCAACTAATTCAGGCTCAGCTCTCAGACCACCTTCTTCACTTTCTGATAATACCAAAACATTACCATTTTTCAGTTTTCTAATAAGCAATATCATTATTGTTGTAAATTTAGCTGTTGTTGTTGCTGATGTTGCTGTTGTTGCTGTAATAATTGTTGCTGCTGTTGTTGTTGTTGGGCACGTGTTGTTGGATGATATCTAGAACTCATTCCAATATTTGACGAATATGCTGATGTATTAGGTCTATTATCATTACTATAGTTTTGTGGTTGTCCAAACAGTGTACGATTACCACGAGAATAGGTATTAGCAAGTTGACTGGTGTTATTGTTATTCATATTACTTGATTGACTAGAGTATTTTAGACTATCTTGTTGATTTTGTTGATATTGTTGTTGCATTTGTTGCATGTTTTGTTGCTGGTTGTAAGAATTTGAATTGTATTTTTGTTCCTGTTGTTGTTGATGTTGTTTGTTTAATTCTTGATTTTTCATGGAGGTAGTGGAATCAGTAAACTTGGTACAATTGTCATTCCACATATCAAGTAAAATCTTATGATAGTCTTCAGTGTTAGTTGTAAAAGTATCCTCAGTTTTAGCTTCTGTCTCCTTTAAAGAGAATCCTAAACTTTTGGAGATTGGTTGTGCAAACATCTGTTGTTTGACAGATTTTGAAATATGAGATGAATGATCCCCTGAGCTTGAGCCATCTATACTAACACGTTGTTTTAAATTCTTTGTCTCTTGAATTCTAGTTAAAGATTCTAAAACTGGATTTGTATAACGTCTAACGTTAAGATATTCTCTTGATACTTGTTCGTATTGAAATCTAGTAGTCTGGTTGATGTAATTTAATGCGTTACGATTGTTTCCATCTTCGGAATCATTTAAAGTTGCAACATTTTCTCTTTGAAGCCAAAGTTTTTGTTGAGTACGAGTTTCAAGTTCTGGTTCCTGTGTTGATAAATAAGAGGATAAATCTAAAGTAGAAAAGTCAACTTCGTTTGAAGTGTCCTTTTGTGTTTTTGTTTGTTTAGAAAGTAATGACTCTTTATTTGGAGACTCGATTAAGTTTTTAGGTTTAAATATCGTAGATGTACTCAATGCCTCTTTCATTGGTGGTGGTGTTGATAAAGGTGATAATGAAGATTCTTTTTTCTGTGACATAAAATGGTTTTGACGAGGTTCAGGTTCGTTTGCTGATCTAGTTTGGGATTCTTTAACTTCAGCTGGTGGGGAAACTGGACATTTGATTTGATTCGCAATTGAGTTCTTCAGATTGGACAGTTGTAGCTTTTGTTGAAGATCTGGTACTTTAAACGAAAGATAAGATTCTTGGCGTTGTAATGATTGTTGTGAAACTGTTCTTTGCATTGAGTTTGTATGAGAATGATGACCTAGATTCTTCGTAGATGGTTGTGAGTTCATATTGTATAAAGTTAAACCAGATTGTTGAAAAATCAAAGAATCTGTTTTATTTACCGAATTAGTGTATAGAGATGAGTCAGAAGTTGTATTGTTAGACCCATTCGTCGTTGTTCCATTTTTGTAAACATTTTCTTTAGTTTGATTGTCATAACCTGGATTCAAGGGTTTTTGATGTTCTTCACTCAACTGTGGTGCAGGTTTAGTTTCTAAGTTTTTAGTTTGAGGTAATAATTTCGTATTTGAAGTGTTAGAATTAACATTACTGACATCACGTTCCTCTCCAACAGATTGTGATAAAACAGATTGCATCCTGTACATTGTCAATGAATTGTTAATCTCAGGTAAATCACTATCTTTCGGTGGTAAATTCGAAATATCTTGTGATTTTGTATTTGATTCAGATGAATTAGCGTATTGATCATTTGAAACATCTTTGGGAACTTCATTTATGAGGTCTTGGGGTATTTCATCCAGATGTTTGTTAGGATTTGGATCATTTTCAGAAATCTCATTTAATGTAGTATCTAAAGCTTTAGTTGAATCATTTTTTGAAGTTTCATTTGTATCATTATATGGAGGTTCTTCTGAAATTTCATCTAAAATTTTAGCCAGCGGTTCGTTTGCGTTTTCTACGATATCTTCACCTGATACATCATTCAAATTCTCTACTATTGGTTCACTGTGATCCTCTAATGGTATCTCCATGTCGTTTACTTTGGCCGTACTATCTTCTGTAACTTCATTGACATCTTCCACTGTATTTTCCACCTCGGTCTCCTCTGAAACTTTACTGTCATCTTCCGCTGCAGGTATATCATTGGATGAATAGTAAGCTGTTTCTTCGGAACCATCAATCTTTTCTGATTCTCTTTCTACTTCATCTCCTACTTCCGGTGTATTTTCTTCAGTACTTTTGACTTTTCTCTCTATCACCACGCTATCATTGATATCATCATCACTTAAATCGACATCAGCTGTGTCAATATTATTTATTTCTGTTTTTACAGAATTAAGGTTATCTGACGACATTATTCTTCTCTGTTTGATTAAAATTGATGGTTTTTTACTGTTATTCAGTTCTATATTCGATTGAGTTCTAATTAACTCTGGTCTATCCTTAAATTTAGTGATACTGTTGTTAGTTTTCAAATTGGTATATGATGAAACACGGGACGGCTTTTTATTAGTTTTCACTGGGAAAGTTTTAGTCTGTCGGCGTCTAGGTAGAGAAGTTGTTCTACGCTGTGTTTCTTCCGTAGATAGGCTCGTCTGGGGCATATATTAAGGGTATATGTATCTATTGTAAAGTAAAAGAGTTCGTCATCGTAAACTGGCAAAAAATGGGTTTATCGTAATCAAAGAGTTGAAAAGCGAGACCTTAGTTAATCTTAAAGCTTGTTGTATAATTGGTTATTTAGCTAGTCTCTCTTTTAAGTGTAAATTAACAAGGAAGGGACAATGGATACAATTAATACTGTTGGGGAGATGGATCTATATAAGGTGGCAGATAGATATGTGGAGGAAATGCTTGGTAAGGACAATGACACATCTAAAAAGAGTTCTATAAGGGTATTACTTTTAGATCGCCACACAGCATCCATTATTTCATTGGTTTCTACACAAAGTGATTTATTACAAAGAGAAGTTTATCTTGTTGATAGATTGGAAAATAGTGAAAGGGATAAATTAAGGAATTTAGAGTGTATATGCTTTTTAAAGCCAGATGATATTACAATTACCAATTTATCTCAAGAGATAGGTAATCCGAAATACTCCAACTATCAAATCTATTTCAATAACGTTGCATCAAAGTCTAGATTAGAAAGACTAGCTGAATCGGATGATTTGGAAATAGTTGATAAAGTGGTTGAAGTTTTTCAAGATTATTATGTTTTAAACAAATCTTTATTTACAATAACCAGTATTGGTAGTCCTTATATGATAAATAATACATCATTATGGGATCCTAATACTCTTGAATCGAGTATTGAGGGAATAATATCATTATTATTATCATTAAATATGAGACCAATTATTAAATACGAATCCAACTCACGAGTTGCATCCAAATTGGCCAATGCAATCAATTATGAAATTACATCTGGAAAAGATGTGATATTTAATCAATTAAAATCAAATAAAGATGTACCACCACTTTTGCTAATTCTTGATCGAAAGAATGATCCAATTACACCATTATTGTTTCCATGGACCTATCAATCTATGATAAATGAAGTTATAGGTATAAATAATGTAAGAAATAGTGTTGATTTATCACATTTAAGTAATATAAGTGAAGAATTGAGAACTGTTTTAATGAATCAAACACAGGATGTATTCTATGAGAAGACAATGTTTATGAATTTTGGTGATTTATCAAGTTATTTAAAACAATATGTTGATGAATATAAGAGTAAAACTAAGACCAATTCCAATATCTCATCAATTAAAGATATGAAATATTTCCTTGAAAATTATCCTGAATATAAAAAAATGTCGTTAAATTTATCGAAACATATGCTGATATCCAGTGAAATTGATAAACAAATTAATGATTTAAGAGTATGGGAGACTAGTGAATTTGAACAGAATTTATGTAGTAATAGTGATACAGCACATCATGATGAAGATTTAAAAGAATTGGAAATTTTACTATTTGATATGGGTGATGGTAAAAACAAAAAGATAATAAATGATGAAATTAAAATGAAATTATTAGGATTATATGCACTCAAATATGAGAATTTCCATAATAATCAAACAAATACACTATTGAAAAGACTAAATAATATTAAATTTGATACTTTTGTTAAAGCTATAATCAAATATGGGGGTTTGAAGAGTAGAATGAAGAATTCTGAAAATAATGAAGGTAGTATATTTAATAAAGTTGGAGGTAGTAATGTTAATAGTGGAGGTGCAGCTAATCATGTTGTTCAATTATTTAATAATTTTTCAGGTGCAAGTAATGAAGATGCTAACGCATATATGCAGTTTGAACCTAGAATTAAAATTTTGTTAGATAAAGTTAAACAAGGAAAATTGAGTGATGTTAATTTCCCAACAATTGGAGAGAACAGTAATAATCCAAAGAATGTTGTACGTGAAGTTGTTGTTTTCATGATTGGCGGTGTGAGTTATGAAGAGGCAAGAATTGTCAATGAATTTAATTTGAAAAATGATGGATTTAGAGTAGTAATTGGTGGTACGCAGACCATTAACAGTAAACAATTTATGGAAGAGATAAGTGAAGTATGTTCCGGAAATTAAAATACAGTTGTTGTTATTACTACATAAAAAGAGAAGATATATATATATATAAAGAACGATATATGTAAGTTAGATATGATCATTTTGCCAATCATTAAGTAGTTTTGTTAAAGTATCTAATTGAGAGACTGAATCATTGTAGCAATCAGTTAAAGAATTTTTCAATACTAGTACATCTGGTGATAATTCATCATTATTCATTTTAAACAGATTATTTTTAAATTCTTCCTCATTACTTAAATTAAGTTGAATATTTGAGACAAAATCCATAATTGAGAATATTCTTCTTGTCATTTCATTAAGATTTATACGTGCACTTGGTATATTTGCTCTAAAAGGTTTATCATCAGATTTATCGACTTGAATTTTATTTGGTGATTTAAATTCTTTCTTTTGATTTGATTTCTTTTGAACTGAACGTTTTAAATCTCTTCTATTACTTGTTTGAGGTGATGTCTCTTTTTCCTTTAAAGTATTATCATCAGTATTTGAAAGATCTTGATTTTCATCATTTGATGTTGAACGACTTGATTTAAAACGTTTATCCTTTAATTTTTTATTGGTATCATTTTTATCATTTTTTACATTAGAATCTGAATTCCCATCAGTTTCATTTGTTTCCACATTATCATTGTTATTAGTTTCAGTATCAAAATTAGATTTTGTTCTTAAATTACGACGAAAATCTCTTTCAAATACTTCAGGTCCGTCACTTGCACTTATATTAACATCATCAGGTGTAACATTAGCCTCCTTTGCACTTTCTAATAATGCCTTTTTAAGTTGTTCTGCATAACTATAATATGATGATCTTCTTCTGTGTTTACGTTTATGACCATCATCATGATCGTCATCATCTTCATTATTACTTTTATTGGTATTAGCATGGTTAGAAGGATCATTATCGTTTGAAACTGAGGTATTATTTTCGTTCATTGATTTATTCTCATCATGATTATCACTTTCATTTTTAACAATATTGGTATTATTTTTACTATTAGTATCATCATTTGAAATATCATCTTCTTCCTTGACAAATCTACCATTTTTTCTCTTTATACCCCTTCTATGATTATCATGATGATTATCATGAGGATTTAATGGATCATATTTACTCCTTCGAGTATTAAATTTATCAGTAAATAAAGTATGAAATTGAGGTTTACATTTTTCACACCAATATTTTTCAGGTGCATTATCTTCATCCTTAATTCCAACACAATAACCATGTTGCCAAACTGAACATTTCTCACATTGAATGAAGAAACCTGGATCAACATTTTGAAAGTCAGAAATATTCTTCTTAGGAATTTGTAAATCAATACTACCACAAATACAACGAGTAACTTCTTCCTCTTCTTCTTCCTCCTCATCTGCATCTTCCTCATCTATCAATGCATCCCCTTCTTCTTCCAAGATATTTGCATTCTTATTAGATTCGGATTTATTCTTATTACCCTTACCATTAGTAGTAGTTACTGAATGTTTGGAGTCAATGACAGAATCATTAAGATCCAATTCTGTATATTCCTCTGAGTATTTCGGATGATTTGTGGATCTTCTTGATCTTCTAGACGACATTGTCTCTGAAACTCTATAACAAAAGGTTATCAAGGGAATGAAAGTAATAATAGATCTTAGTCTTCTCTAATCATACAGTATAAAAAAATTGGAAATATGCTTAATCGACGTGGATTTTTGCGTCGATGTGTTTGTTACATTAAGATTTGGACATGTTTTGACCCTATATATATGGAACAGTGGTTGTTTTAAAAGTATAGACAGTAACATCGATCGATGAGTGGATACGGGGAACCTAAGAGAAGAAGGGTTATAACCCATAGAGGAAGAGGAGGGGAGAGTCGTAGAGATACAGGACGTGTTGAAAAACCTGCAATTACACAACAAAGTATAGTGGAGAAACCAAAATTAGAGAAACCAGCATGGATGACAGATGCACAATATGAGAAAACACAACAATCACTTGGTATGGCTATTAGTAAGGCTGTCATTCCAACTGATGATAAAGAGAATGAGACAAATAATGGGAATGGTAATGGAAATGGAGGTGAAGGATTAAGTTTAATGGCAAGTGATGATTTAAATGTGAAGATGAAATATCTGAAAAATATTAAGGATGAAGGTAAGGATGAAATTGTTAGAAATTTCTATAATACACAAACACATACATCAAGGAAAAGTAAAAGAACTGAATCTAAGATTTATCAATTAAGGTCATTTAATAATTGTATTAAATATATTTTAATTAATAAATATGGTAAACATGATGGAACAGTTTTAGAATTAGGTTGTGGTAAAGGTGGTGATTTAGCTAAATGGGAGATGATTAATACGCGACAGTATGTTGGAGTTGATATTAGTGATGAAAGTATTCGTGAAGCAATTAAGAGATATTGTAATGGACAAAAGAGTGGTAGATTTGAATTTGGTGCAGTATTTGCAACAGGTGATGCATTTAAGACTGAATTACCACGTATTTTAGAGAATTTTTCAATGGAGGAAATATGTGGATTACAATTTGATAATGTTAGTATGCAATTTTGTATGCATTATGCATTTGGTAATGAAAATAGTGTTGAAAGTATGTTAACAAATGTTAGTCGTAGTTTAAAATCTGGTGGAATGTTTGTTGGTACAATTCCTAATAGTGATTTTATTTCATGGAAATTGAATAAATTAGGTAAAACATATAAAACAGGTGATACGAGTGTTAGTTGGGGGAATTCAATTTATAGTGTTACATTCCCAGATTTAGAAGGTTATGATTTTGAGAAGAAAAAATTTAAAACCCCATTTGGAAATGTCTATAATTATTATTTACAAGATGCGGTTGATAACGTCCCCGAATATGTTGTCCCCTTTGAGACATTTAGAGGATTATGTGAGAAACATGGATTAGAATTAAAATATAGGAAAAACTTTACTGATATGTTTGCCAAAGAAGTGGGGGAATTTTTCGGACAGTTACCAGGACCGTTAGTGCAATCATTACAAAGAATTGATGGAAGTTACGGTTTAGACGGTGATGAACGAGAGGCGGCATCATTCTATGTAGCATTTGCATTTCAAAAAGTGTAATTAATTAGAAAAGTTAAATAATATAATAATTAGTGGAACCATAATAAAATCATAATATAATAAAAACGGTGTGTCGCACTAAAAGAAAGTTTAATTTTCTATTGTTTACGGTGTTGTTCCTAGATCTAAGGTTTTTAGATTCATTTTTTAGTAGTTTTTTAAATCCTTATGCAGTGTTTTTATGTCTTGGGGTAGTAAGACTTATTTATTATTTATTATATTGGATTTATTTATTTTGGTGTTTCTTTTATTTCTTTTATTTCTTTTATTTCTCTTATGTCTTTTATTTCTTTTATTGACTTTCTTCTCTCTTTGGACAATGCCTTCAATAGTATCAGGTCCTTTTAATGTTCATCATGGTGTTAATCTCACTGATTCATCACTCAATAATGAAGGAAATCGTGTAAATGCTAGTGTTGTTGTTTGTGTCTGCCGTTTTGATGCAGAATATTCAAATGAATTATCAGCAACTCCTGGTGATGTTTTTAAAGTTTCAAGTCCTGAAATTGTTAATGGCTGGTTGTTGGTTCAATCATTAGCCAATGGACAGAAAGGTTGGGTTCCTCATCATAATCTTACACCATTCGATGTTTTTTCTGATAAAAACAATAATAATAATAATAATAATAATAATAATAATAATAATAATAATAATAAAAAAGGACCAACATCACTTTCTTATAATGTATCTAGTTCCACATCTAACATACCTAGGGCAACTCTTATGACCCCTTCTATCTCTGCAGATACTCGTGAATCTTCATTATCTGCAAACTCCCTTCTAGATTATTACACTAATGATGCATCTTCATCAATATCTTCAATTATTTCATCAAGTCAAAATTCACCTTATACATCACTATATGTTCATTCAATGTTCTCTGTCGATGCATCTTTTTGCTATAGAATAGATTTAGCAACTCCAACTACTAGTACTTTCCATATTGCACGTTATTATAGTGATATTAAAACACTTCATTCATATTTAAGTTCAATTATTTTTAGTATGAATTCAACAAACTCTTCAACTTTATCTTCTTCTTATACATCCGCATCCTTTTTATCTTCTTCACACTTGTCTTCTTCTTCCAAAGCGAACTTACCTGCACTTCCAAATCCAATAATGTTAGATCCTTATCATTCTGTTGAAAATCTGTCTGAAGGTATATCCCTGATGAATAATTATTTACAAAAAATATTTAAAATGTTCAATAATACATCAAACCAATCTCTTCATTCAGCTTTAGCTTTATTCCTCACACCATCAGGTAATGATTTCCAACATTATGCTGAACTGTCAGATGAACAAATTTGGAAGATTTTAAAACCTAATGAGAAAACAACTAGTTCTAGTTCAAATTCAAATTCAAATTCTTATAAAAGTATTGAATTAACTGATCTTGAATCTGATTCTCCATTACCTTCACCAGATTCATATTTCTCAGCAAGATCTTTTTCTTTCTCCAAACCTAGTATTAAAAAATCACCTAGTATGATGTCAATTAATTCAAAAATTTCAAATACTTCAACAATGATTTCCTCAACTACTTTGTCTAGAAATTCCACAACTTCAACAACTGCTACAACTCCATTAACTTCTACAAATTCTTCAATTCGTGTTAAAATAACATATAAGAATGAATATTCTCTGTTAAAATTAGATTCAACAAATCTTACATTCAGTGTTTTATCAGATGCAATTTCAAGTAAAATAACACATCCTGGTCCATTAACATTTGCTTATAAAAATGAAAATAATATTTTCGTACTTTTACGTGATGATATAGGTTTAAATAAAGCTTTAGCTTATAATAACAAAAAAATGATTATTAAAGTTATTTGAACCTTATACACTATAAAATAATTATAATTCCCTACTTTTGCTTTTGCTTTCTTTTTTTCAATATGTAATCTATATATATCTCTAGCTTTTATATCATCTACATGTACAATATACTTTAATCTTTTTAGTTACAAAAATTCCGAAAATTTGAAAATTGCGAGACCTTGTCAACCTTTATGAATCTTCATTTTATTCACAGTCTTTTACCAGATCTTCAGACTTTTTTCAATAACATTCTCTTATTATTCAACGATGAATACATCACTTGCATACTTAGTTTTACTAGTTTTACAATTGGCACTTACCAATGCCTCAACATGGGAATTTTCAGCGAAAAACCTTCACTCTAAAACAACTATACCCCTTTCTATCATTAACATTGAAAAAAAAATCAGTCTTGAACTTTTAGACATACCTGAAGAATTAAAGAATAACGATGAACTAGATTGGTGTTTATCATTGAAAAACGAAGATGAAAAAGAGTTATATTGTTTTGTTTACCTTGATAAATTAAATTTCCGTAGTGATAAAATTACAGGTATTCTATCATTCATAATTAATGAAAATAATTTAATTAATGATGTAACTTATTTGAACAATAATAAAGAGCTAAGTTTGAAAATATCCAAGCCATATGAGATTCCATATCCACAATTAGCCTTCAATTCTCAAGCAGGTGTTCCATTGAGCACTAATGTTGAAATTGAAGATGAAGAACCTGAAAAATTTGATGAATTAACTAGTGAAAATATTAATATTGAGGATACTGAGGATACTGATGATAATGATGATGATGAATTTCAAGAAATTGTTAATCCAAATAGACTCTACTCTGGTAATAAGACTTTTATTGAACAATACTGGATGTACATTATACCACCAATTCTCCTATTCATGGCAATGTCCACCTTCGGTAAAAGTGATCCATCCGCTTCTCGAATAGGAAACTAAGTTTTTCCCAAAATGAAAGAAAATAATTTGAAACAAGGCAAATCACTTACTTCTGCTATTAACTATTCATGAACTTATTGGGTATTTCTTCTGTTGGAACAAACAACATTGCTTAATCTAAACCTACAGTTATGATATTAAAGTATATGAGGTTTAGACTTGTACTCTTTTTCATTATTTCAATTTTATCAAAATGTGAAAGTCGTGGTATAACTTCAAAATTAGGTGCATCATGTTTATACGTTGCCGCAAATTTTACATGTTTTCCATTTGAATGTGAAATGCCAGATTTATCATTTGCTTGTAGATGTCAAAATCAACCATTTTTAGGTACTGTTACAAATTGTATTGAAAGTCATTCAAATGATCCAGTTGAACTCTCAAGAGCTTATAAACAATTAGTTAATACTTGTAAAGCACAAGGTGGGAAAGAATGGAATTTTATAGATTTAGTTAAAGTTAATGAAAATGCAACAAATTATCTTATTGATTATACAGTTTTACCAACTCCAAAATTTAAGGCTAGTTTAGTTTGGAAAGCACAGAAAATTAAAAAAATTCAAAATAAAAATAACCTTATCTTAAACAGTAATAATAATAATAATAACATCAATGATGTTGTCTCTTCTAGTAATGTGGTTTTTGATCCATATGCTGGTTCTCATGATATAAATATTCTATCATCTAAAAATGATGGTATGATTAAGAATGGTAAAGTTATAGGAATTGAAAAAATTCCGAATTTTGATAATATTGACGAAATTGAAAAAATTGGTATCTCTAATATCCTTGATACTCCAAGATACATTTTGCGTAATCCAGTTATCGTTCCTGATGAATTATACAATATCTCTCAAAATAGTGTTTCAAAGCTATTAGATCAAAGAAATTTAGCAACTGTTTATGGTGGTTATATTTATTTATATTGGGGATGTGTTATGCTTATTTCAATGTTAGTAAATATTAGTCAATGGTGCTCTCCTTATTATAGTAATAGAATTGCTAAAACTGGATTTGCATTATGGTGTAAAAGTAAAATTATTTGTCCACAAATATTTAAACCAAGTAATGTTCTGAAATATAGATCCAATTCAGTTGCTAATAAAACTTTAAATGAATTAGTTGATGGTCCTATGGGACTATTTGATTCTAGAAATAGAATAAAAACTCAAAATAATCAAACTAAATTATTAAGTGCTGATATTTTTGATTCAAATAATAATTCCAGACTTGATCAATTGAGTAAGAAATTGAAACTATTAAAGAAATCAAATAAGGATAAAAATAATAACTTAAATTCCAAGATTAACAGAAATTGTAAAGAGAATTTTTTAACTTCGATTTATACTATGCCTGTTAGAATGCATGCAATTATAATTTTAGGTTATATTGCTTTAAATGTTGTTTTTTGTTGCATTGAGTATGAAATTGTTTACCCTAATACAGTTTTCACTTGTAAAAAAGGTCAAAAATTTGTTTCAATTGCTGATAGAACAGGTATTATTGCAACTGTTCAATTACCATTGGTTTATTTATTTTCAACAAGGAATAATATTTTCTCTAAATTAACAGGATTATCATATAGAACATTTCAAATGTTTCATAAATGGACTTCAAGAGTTGTATTTGTATTATTAGTATTACATTGTTCATTTTATCTTATGTTTGTTAATGTTAGAGGTGATTATATTGATAGATGGGGGCTTATGAAGTGGAGATGTGCAAATACCGCATTTATTGCAATCTGTATTACAATGGGTATTTCATTTGGTAGAAAGTTTTTATATGAATTTTTCAAAATTACACATCAGTTATTATTAATTATCTTCTCTGTATGTTCATGGTATCATTGTATTACACTTGGATGGATTGAATATTTAGGAATCGCATATGCTATTTGGGGGTTAGAATATTTAATTAGAATAAGTAAAATAATTGCAAGTGGATCAATATTAAAGGGTAAATGTAAAATTATTTACAATACTGCATCCAATGGGAATGAAAATGAAAAAACAGTTCAATCAATTAGAATTGAAATTAATCATTCAGGATGGTGGAAACCATATCCTGGTTGTTACTGTTGGATTAAGTTTTTAAGATTTAATATGTTTTGGGAAGCTCATCCATTTACAGTTGTTAGTGCTACAAATGCAAAAAATTATAATCAACTTGTTTTTGTAATTAGGGTTAAAGATGGTATTACTAAAAAATTAGCTAATCATATTAGTAAACAACGAAATGGTGAATGTTCACTTAATTTATTAGTTGAGGGACCATATGGTAATAATATTCCATTTAAACAATATGATAAAAGTATCTTAATTGCTGGAGGTGTTGGATTTGCAGTTATTTATTCAATTACAATGGATTTATGTCAAATATATAGAGCACAAATGTTAAGAGGTAAAAGAAATGGAGATGAATTTGGAAACTCCAACAATAATCCAAGGAAATTAATATCACTTATTTGGGTTATACCTAATTTTGAAAGTTTAATGTCATTTAAGAATGAAATTGAGAGTTTAAGTAATTATACTGATGTTATGGAAGTTCAAATATTCATAACCAAGAGATTAAAGAATGAACTAATGCAAAGATTTATTGAAAAGAAGAAATTAGTTAACCCATTAAGTATTTTATGTGGATCATATGCCGATGGTGGTATGAAGGGATTAGCAAATGCAATTATAGAAAGTAGTAGGATTGAAGAAGAAGAAGGAGAAGCTACAGAAATGGAAGATCATTGTGAAGAGGAAAAACTTGATTTAAATAGTAATATTGAAAGAGTTATTGTTAATGAGACTAGTAATTCAAGTGATTTAGAGAGATGTTTAGAGGATGTACAAGGAGAGCAATTACGTGAGGAGATTAAAATGCTTGAATGGTTAATAAATAATAATAGCAAGGAAATAAATATTAATTTTGAGGATAAACCATTTATGCAAGATGAATTATGTGAATTTATTCGAAATGATTATAATGATAAGCCAATTGCCTTAATTGCATGTGGACCGACTAATTTGAATGTTGATGTAAGATTAAGTGCAGTTAAATGTTTAGAGAATGGCATTTGTGTTGACTATTACGAAGAAGAGTTATTATGGTGAAGAAGATTACGTAATTATTGTTAGGAATAATTGATTGGAAAAATGTCTTGAAGTTGTGTGTATAGGTCAGTATAATTATGTATAATTCTTTTCTTTAAGTATAGTAAGCATGAGTAAGAGTGTTAAAAGTACGAAAGTAAAGGGAGGCGATAAGAGGTTAGAACAAATTGGGGAGGATATTTGGAAGAATCGTACAACTAAGATTAACAATGAATTATTTACAATGACATATGGATCAATTGTTGGACAAATTTGTAGAGAGGAAGGATATAATTATAATAAAGTTAATGAAATTTTATTTAATATGGGATATAATATTGGTAATAGATTAATTGAAGAATTTTTAAGTGTTTCATTGATTGAGAGATGTAACAATTTCAAGGAAACTGCAGAAGTTATAAGTAAGATTGGATTTCGAATGTTTTTAAATATTTCACCAATTATAAGTAATTGGAGTATTGATGAACAAACATTTCAGTTAACATTTGAAGAAAATCCATTAGCTGAGTTTGTTGAATTACCTGATGAATATGATGAAGAGGATGAAAATAATACTAGTAGTATAAAAGGTAATGCTCGTGGAGAATTATGGTATTCTAATATACTGTGTGGTGTATTGAAGGGATGTTTGGAGATGGTACAATTAGAATGTAATGTTTGGTTTGTTAGTGATGTTTTACGTGGTGATGATAATACATCAATTAAAGTTAAATTAATTAATATTTTAAGAGATGAAATACCTGTAGGTGATGATTAAATAAGAATAGAATTAATTTTATAAGTAAAACACGAAAATAAGATTATGTAGATGAATCAGAGATTATCGGTTTATCTTTCTTAACCATTTAGGCTGTCAGGTAATGTAGATAAGGAAACGATTAAATCATCATTTTCATGTAGATAGAAGAGAAGGAAGAAGCAGTAGTAATAAATTAGTTTAAAAATTAAGTATAGTGTGCAATAATAGTTAGTGAAAAATGTTATGTGAGGCTTTGAGGGTTCCTGTGTAGTCTGTCTGTAGGGTTTTATGTTTATGTTACTAAGATTGTTGTTGAGTAAAGCATGAGTACTGTACAGGAACATCGTATAGAGAGTGAAGAACATGAATATAGAAATGAGAATGAGAATGAACATGTTATTGAAGATGAAGAACGTCAGGGTAGTGGAGAAAGTATACCGAATGAACAACATGTAAATCATGAAATATACCAACATGGTGAACATGATGAGGATGAAGAGGATGATGAAGAGGAATATGGAATGGATTTTAATGAATATGAAGGAGATAGTGATATAAGTGATGGTAGTGATAGTGGTGATAGTGATGAAGGATTAGTTGTACCAGATATGGGTATTACAAGTGCACCAAGTATGGCATCAAGAGTTAGTGGAGAGAGTGATATTTTTGGACCTGAAGAAATTGAAAGTAGTGAAGATGATGAAGAGGAAGTGGGTGAAAGGGATAGGGTTGATGATAAACGAGGTGAGTTTGTATCGAATGCAAGGTATGAGGAAAGTATAATTGATGGAGATATGTTTTCATTTGTAGAGAATGATGATAAGAGATATGAAATTGGTTATGAAGGTGGAGATACTGAAGAAGAGGAAGGTGATTTGACGGAGGGAGAATATGATACGGAGACTGAAGGTGGTGAAGGTACAGATGTGGATGAGAGGGATAATACTGATACAGAAACTGAGATGGCTACAAGAATTGACCCAGAAACAGGGACGGAAGCAAATGAAACGAGGGAATGGGATTCCAGTTTTGATATGAGTAAAGATATTGAACTTGATACTAAAATAAGTAATAACACAGAAGATGATACCAGTACGAGAGTAGACACAGTTGATATTCCAATCATTGATAAGGAAATCAAGAAAGAAATCAAATCTACACAAGTTAATGAAGTTGATATAGTTAAACTTTTGAAAAGTAATAATAAGAATAAATTAGATAAACTAAAGGCAATACAAGAAGATCTAAATAATGTTGATACAGGACTTGATGAATGGTTAAAATTTAATATGGGTAATAGTTCAAGTGTAGTAGAAGAAGATAAAATTGGAGTTCATGTACGAGAAGCTTTAAAAATGCTTGAAGAAGGTACATTACATGGTAAAAATACACCACTTGGAAGTTCATTAGGTACATTTGGAGATAATATTGGTAGTGTTGCACAAGGATTACATGATATTGGACTTAAAAGTAAAAGTAAAATTGGAGTACGTGGAAGGACATTGTTACGTAAATTAAGAAAACCTTTATAATGATGGTATGGTGATATAATACAAAGTTTCCCATAATTAAATTTACTTACTTATATATACATATATATATATATACCGATATTTATATAGCATAAAATTTTAATGTTTTATAGCACTTTTTCTAATTGCTATATCTAATTGATTTCTAATTTGAAGACAACCTTCAGTACCTAAAGTAATCATTTTTTGTAATTTATCCATTGGAGTTTTAGATTCCATTAATAAAAGGCTAATTTTAGAATTTGATATAGTTCCAATTGTAAGATAAGGTAAATCAATTTCTTCAACTGCATTACAATCAATTAATGGTGAAATATCATGAATACCAACAGTTATAGCAGTAACAGTATCATATAATGCGATACCTGCATCAACTAAAGCTGCAGTTGCTGAATTAACACAAGCTGCAAGTATTGAACCATCAGCACTTAAGATTGTTAATTTAATGTTAATACTTGTACGAGGGTAAGCTTTTTGAACAATTGATTGAAGTAAAGTTCTTTGAACCATTAATGATAATTCAGCAAATCGACGATCATTTTTGGAAACTTGAACACGATCACTTTTAGCATATGGAGGTTGAATAATTGAAACTGATAATGAAAGACCTGAATCATTACTATCATTTGGACCTCTTAATAATGATAAAACTTTTGTATTACCCATTGAACAAATTGCTGAACCATCAGCTGCATGTGGATGAGTATTTAGTTCTAAGTTAAAGTTTCGCTGTTCGTTACAACGACGACCATCATAACGGAATCCTTCGGGTGATAATAACTCTTGATGTGACATTGCCTTTAAGAGAAGTTTAAGATTAAAATCAATGAAGAAAAAACTTTTCAAACTCTTTCAATAATCATGTACAGCACAGCCACATTAACTACTAAAAGTAAAATAAAAAGCAGCGCCACCCCACTTAAATTAATTGCCATCATTTTGCGGCTGAGATAAAAAGTGTTGTTTACGTAATAATTCCTGAATGATAATGTGGCGGTGCATGTGGCGATGACTGCTAAAATTGTTGTTATAGGTATATTGGCTATACTGTTAGATGATTGGACGGTCGACGCTGCGGCTGCAAATACTGCCATTCCAGCAATTAGTATTGATGTTGCAGTTCGAATTGATGCTAGAAATGATCGTTCATTGGCAAGTTGATCTCTAGTTTGTGAATCTATATTATCAAACTGTGGTGCAAGATATTTGATAATGATTGTTGATATAATTGTTAGATTGAATTTTATCTTGTCAATGATACTATTTGTACCATACATTGTACTTATTTTATTGGATTTAGTTGTCTATGCTTTTAGATTATTATCAAGGAAGAAAAATGTGTAATTGATAAATATAATATTTTCTATTTCTATTACACGTCTCTCTTTACTGCTGTTTCTTTACTAGATTTTCTTATTATCATTATTATATATATATCCTCTATTATTATTATTATTATTATTATTATTATTATTATTATTATAACGTTTAAATTATATCAATCTTACTCAATAAATCTCAATGTCCGATACTGAATTACCTAATACCACTTCAACCGAACTTGTCATTGATCCTGTTCCAGCTATTCCTGATACTACACCAGACACTCCTCAATTACCACTAAAAGATGTTTTCCCAGATATCGATGTAAAATATATTAAAATGGCATTAATTGCATCTGATGGTGATCTTCAAAATGCAACTAATGCTTTACTTTTCCTATCTGATCCAACTTTAGATATCCCAATTCCATCTCCAAAAATTATACAAGAAACTCCAACTCCAACTCCAACTCCAATCCCAGTTGAAAGAAGAAAATCTACAACTCATTCTACACATTCCACTAATCACAGAGTTCGTTCATCAAATTCATCTCAAAGACCTATTAATACTTATTTAGATATGGAAGATTCTGATGATGATTTATACAATGCATTCTCTAAAAATGTTAATGAAGCAAAGCAAGTAGTTTCCTCATGGTTTAATAATGTTTCAAAATCTTTTGATACAGGTATAAATAATAATAATAATAATACTTCATATAAACCAAACCGTTTTCAATCACTTCGTTCAAATCCTCATCCTTCAAATCATTCAGGTTATTCTGATTATAACCCTCCATTACCTTCAAGACCTAATGATACTCCAAAATTACCTCGCCGTCCATTATATTCTGCTGTAAATCATTCAAATGGTTCATTAATTAACGATTCAAATGATGATAAAGAAATTGAATCTAAATTAAAATCAACTACAATTTCAAACACAAATACTAAACCAATTACAATGACTGAACTTGAACCTGAACCGGAATCTACATCCAATTCCAAACCAGAGTCGGAATTAAAATCGGAATCAAAATCGGAATCAAAATCAGAATCAAAATCAAAATCAGATGATAAACCTGAACTTGAACGTGAACCTTCAACTCCAGAATTCTTAGTTGAAGATAGTGATGAAGATGTTAATCCTAATGAAATTACTAAAAAATATAATACATAATAAATACTATATACTATATTTTACAATTTTCTAAATATCCACTACCAGTATATACACTACCTTCCCACAAAATTGTACGCATAATTTTATGTAAAACTTCAACTTGAAATGCTTCATATGGGAAATTTTCACCATCAACACTTATATAACATTTTTTTCCCTTCTTTGGTATAAATCTATATGCTTCAACTTTAAAATGTTCAACACAATCTTCCCAAACATGTGTACCTTTATCTAATGATAATAATGCTTTACTATTTTTCATTGCCTTATATCTTGAATCAAATACAACTAAATCGATTAATCCATCATTTGGTAATGCAGCAGGGAAAAAATTTGTATTACCTGAAACATATGGCATTTTACCTGCATAAAATATATTTGCATTATTACTAACTTTTTCATCATAAATTTCCCAATCTCTAGGTAAATTATTCATTTTTGGATTATTTTGAAATTCTTCATTATATTTTAATTTAAAATCTTCTTCGGTTAATTCCCTATCTTCAATATCATTCATATTCTCAAAATGTTTAACTATTTCAGAATTATCCTTACAAACCATTTTAACTGCTAAATCAAATGGATATTTCCTATTACTTAAAATTTCATATGCAACACCTAAATCAAATCTTATACTACCAATACTTCTAATCCATTCAGTACCAATATCAGCTTGTGCAATTGCACCATAAGTTTGTGATAAAAATGATAAAATAATTTCATCACTTGATTCTTTACTAACTGCCATTAAATCAATTTGACTTGATTTACCCTTTAAAGCTCTTAAAATTGCTAATGATGAACTTGTTGCACCTAAACATGATAATGACATTGCATTACCTGATCCACCAGGTATTTGAACTATATTTATTTTATTAAATGCTTTACATTTATCTTCTCGTTTATAAAATCCATTAATAACTTCATATGGAATACCATCCCCTGATGCACATAAAATCATATCATATCTATCAATATCAATATTTTCTGCAATATCTGTTGCATGTCCACTATACTCAGTATGTTGAACTGTAACTTCACAATGACTACCTATTATAATAGGTTTTGCTTGTTCATTATATATTTTAACAGCTTCTCCCTTACCACTATGAGGATTAATTAAAACATAAATTCTAGGTCTTTTCTTGCTAAAAGGATACGATAATGACATAATTTTCTTAATAATATCATCAATATTTTCATTAAAATTTTCACTTTCACTATTATCAAATTTTAATGTTATATTTTTTGGAATATATTCACGTTTTGCATCTTCATAGGGTAATTGAAATTCTAATGATTGATTTTCAATTATATTCATCTTACCATCAATTGGATATGCAAATGTAATTTCAATTTCTCCATTCATAATTGATGTTGCCTTTTCAACATGCAAAATATTTATAAATGGTATAAAATTATTACCACTATTTACATTAAAATGTGATGTCCTTGTAGAAAATGGAACTGAGATACAACATCCAATGGATGATGAATTATCACTCTCATATGCATTTAATGTTAATGGTTGACCATATAATCTAATACCTCCCTTTTCAATATCTATCTCTCCTCTCATTGTTTATAGAAGGAAAGAAGTAAAATTTTAAAAACAAAGAATAAAAGAAATATCAATATAAAAACAGGCTCATTAAAACTGTTGAATCTGTTTCATCCACAAAAATAAATAAATATTCGTTAACAGGTACTAACAACTCTAATAAAACTGCAGATATCCCGCTCCTTATAATTTATAAGGATTATGTAAAAAATTAACGTCAGCTACAGGATTCGAACCTGTGCGGGCAAAGCCCAAAAGATTTCAAGTCTTTCTCCTTAACCACTCGGACAAACTGACACTTTTTATTTAATATTTGCGGATGACTTAATCGATGTAATTTTTGCACGTGACCATGGGCCTTTAAAGGCAATATCTCATTATTTAGAGTACATTTAGAAGTTTTATTTATATCAATCTAAAGCTTAAAAGCCAAATTTTTATGTGTATTAATCTTTTTCTTTTGGGAAAGAAAAAAGATTTTTCATTATTTATCTCGAAAAATCCAAATTAACTTAAGTATTTCTAAAATAATTTAATAACTAATTTCATTACAGTACCCTAAACAATCCTTTGAATCTGTTTCACTTACTTAAAAAAGTACAAAATCTTAAAAAAATATCAATCTCCAGTTATACGCTTGACATTCAACGTTACACTATTATAATATTTTTTTCCTTTCAATGGGAAACCACGTAAACCATCCATATCAGTCCAAGAAATAGTTAATTCTGCCTCATCTTCAACTCCTTTATGCTTAATAAACTCCATATCTAAATTTAAACTAAATGTAATAAATGATCTTGGAATGTATCTTTTAACACACATTATTTCCACACATATATCATTTGTAACTTCCTCAGAGTCTATTTCATAAATACTATTAATTTTTGTATCAGCAATAATATGAAACTTTACATCTGTATCCATTGTAATATTACCAATTTTAATTTGAAATGAGTTTCCACTGGTTGATGATCCATTATTAATTTTAACACTTTTAATAAGGAACCTAGTAGTTTCTGATGAGAATTTCTTAAAATTTTCCTCTCCTATATTAAGAACCTCTTCCCAGTATTTAATATATCTCAGCTGTGACCTAATTGTAACACCATTATCATAGATATATCTTTTTTGTGAAAAGAACTCATTAGCTTCTCTAGCATCAATCTGATAAATAGCCATTAATAAAACATTAGTTAAAGTACCTGTTCTACCTTTTCCATGCTTACAATGAATAAAAACACCATTGTGACCTTTACTCAAATCAACTGGCTTATTAAGAAAATCTATAACAAAATGAGCCAATTTAATTAAGGTATTCAAAGGAATAACATGATAATCATACCAATTAACCTTATAAACTTCAATATTATTTGAAGATTGTTCCTCAATTTCATAATTATCCTTTTCACCAACAAGATCAATAACTAATACATTTTGAAAATTTTTATGTAGGAAATCAAATATTTTATTAAAGGTTGAATTATTTTCAAGAAAGGGGATAAATTGTTCAGATTTTGGATATGAACCAACTAGAAGATTAGGTAAAATATAAAAAAGATCTATATATGGCAATGCTTGTTGCACTGAAGTGTCCGGTAATTTAGTCATACAGATAGAAACAAAAGAGTTAGAAGAACTAAAAGGAATAAAGTGTTAATTGTAACAATATAGCTTAAAGCTTTAAATGGCTCAGCAATGATTAAAATACTAAGTTTTTTGCTGAGCCTTTATCAACCTTTCGGAATTTTGAAACTTTTTCAATTTTTTAACCGCTGGTCTCGCAATATTGGGAGTTTCGGAATTTTCATGATTTTTCTCGCAACATGTATTTTTCTCTGAAGTATTATCGGTGGTACAGTTTGGAAAAGGGTGATAGATGATACAATAATACGAGATTTTTGATAATAATGATATGGAAATACTTAGCAGGACATAAATAAACTTATGAAACAAAAGGCTCTTGTTTCAAAAAATAATTTTTAGATTAGAAACGTGCTAATATTTTAATAATTCTAAGATCTAAGGTTGTACGGAAGTTACTGAGTATCTACGGGAACGTTGCTATTCGATCTTCTTGTCGTTTTGGAAAATTTCTAAACTTTCTGCCATAATTATAAAACAATCGTTAAGAATAGAAAAACAAGGGGTAATGAAGTAAACACCGATAGTTTATGTGGAGAAGGTAGATAATATTTCCATTTTAGGATAGCAAAGGAAAATTTCAATTCAAAGAAAACTTTCTTTTGAGAAAATAACAATTAAATTAAAAATATGATGAGATATTTATGTTTTGTTAACAATAAAGTTTAATCTCTAAATTTTGATGTCAGACCATTGAAAAATTACTACATCGAGACACCAAAGGAACCATTTCTAACAACATTTCCCATTTAGGAAGTTTAATTAACTATATTATTACTTAACAATTAACTAATTTTAAAGGATGAAACATTCAACTCAACAGAAATTTACTATGATTAAGTGTTTCAAAGATTTATGAAACATTGATTTCAGGATAGTATGATAAAACTTTTCATTGATTTAATGGTTTATCAACTAATTCTGAAAACTACTTAAGAAGATGATATCCTACAAGTTTTTGATGTATCATGAGTTCTTGTTAATATTCCTTTATCATCAAACAATCAAACAAATCAACCAAAAAACATTCATTTAACAATGCAATTCTCAACTTCAAGTTTATTATCAATCATTATGGCAGTTTCAACTATGGCTGCACCAATTGCTCAACCTGAAGCAAATGCAAATGCAGTTGCTAACGCTGACGCTGATGCATGGAGATGGCACGTTTGGTTTAGAAACCAAGCTATCTACAAGAGAGAAGCTGATGCAGATGCAAATGCAGTTGCAAACGCAAATGCAGATGCAGATGCTTGGAGATGGCACAAATGGTTTAGAAACCAAGCAATTTACAAAAGAGAAGCTGGTGCAGATGCAGATGCTGATGCATGGAGATGGCACGTATGGTTCAGAAACCAAGCAATTTACAAAAGAGAAACTGATGCTGATGAAGATGAAGAATCTTTTGGCGCTGATGGTGTTGTCCTTCAATCTGAAAATGAAGAAGAAGAAGAACCACTTGGTGTTGCTTATGCTTTCTCAGATGACTCCGATGATGCAGAACCAATTGCTTTCTACCCAATTTATGCAAGTGACATGGAATCCCAATTAGAAGATGCTCAATCCTCAAATTCAACTGAAACTGACTCATTAACCAAGAGAGAAGCCGATGCTGATGCTGATGCATGGAGATGGCACGTATGGTTCAGAAACCAAGCAATTTACAAGAGAGATGCTGGTGCAGATGCAGATGCTAACCCAGATGCTTGGAGATGGCACGTTTGGTTCAGAAACCAAGCTATCTATAAAAGAGAAGCTGAAGCTGATGCTGATGCAGATGCTTGGAGATGGCATGTCTGGTTCAGAAACCAAGCTATCTACTAAGTATTTAGTTGGTTTTAAACCTTAAACCCTCTTATTTCAATCTTTTTTCCCTTATCCTTTTAAACCGTTCTTTTGATCTCAATCCAAATTATTTTCTATTTTAAATTATATATTTAATAATTATAAGTCACTAAATCCTATTAATTCAGTAAAAAATTCAAATCAGCTTTAATACTGCTTAATGAATATATCCATCCACCAGCCACAATTTGAAAAACTGCTATAAATACGGCGGTGCCCACATCATTCATGTCCATCTTTTTTGAAACTTCTTTTACTAGAGAATTAAAGTAGTGTATCAATATTAATTTTTTAAAAAGTCTATAAAATAATTTTAAGTAAACAATCTTATGCAAGTAAATGTTCTAAGGATTCACCCATAAGTTCTTCCATAATTTTTGCTAAACCTTCACGAACTTCCTTTTGAACATCATCATCATCATCTTCTAATAATTCGGCAACAATTGGAACAAGTTGTGGTAATAAACTCAACCAAGTTTCACCAATACGTTTATAAATAGTTGTAAGTGCCTTAATTGACCAGTATTTTTCTCTTGCTAATGGTTCTCTATCACCAATAACACGCATATGAGAAACAATTAAATCATTTAATTCTTTATTATGATCATCAGATGAGGAAATATCTTGTGCTAATGCACATAATGATTTAACCAAGAATTTACCAATAGGAAATTCAATATTTGAAAGTTGTGCAGTAAGAGCTTTTGAAATTGAGCTAAATCTTGATGAAACTTGCCAGTATTCAGTTTGATCATATTTAAATGATGATGTTAATGACATAATAACTAATCTACGAAGAGAAATATTTTCTAATTCACCAGTTGAGAATTTTTCAAGTAATGCAACAGTAGAATCAAGAATGTAACTATAATATGTGGTAACAATTGATCTTAGGTTTTCTTGTAATTTATTGAAGAATTTATAAAATGATTCTAATCTTTCAACTTCAGAGATATTAGTGAGAACACCTTCACCATCAAATGCCCATCTAACAACCATGCCTAATAATGGTCTGAATGTCTTATCATTCAACTTCATAACATATGCAATAGCACATGAGTGAATCATTGATTCAACTCTACCAATAGTATTTTTATCAAATTTAGATACAGCACGGTATTCTAATGAGTTGGTTAAAAATTTGAAGAATAAAGTAGATTCAGAGACAGCAGTTGATTTAGTCATATTTTCAACAGTATTTTGCATAGAGCCAATGAATAAACCTAAAGCAGTAGCATCTAAAGTAGAAGTAAATTCCCAAAGTGAACATAATGAAGAAAGAACAATTTTACCGTCAACATATTCAACGATAATATCAAAAACATTTGATCTAATAGAATCTGAAACTGCACGAGCTTTTAATAAGACCTTTAAAATATCTTTAATATTTGGAGTTAAAAAGTTTGGAATCTTTTTAATTAAAGCTGAAAAGAAGACAACAATTGAAACTTGAATTAGTCTTGATGATTCTTGATTACTTTCTGCACATTTATTGAAAATTTCAAAAACAGGAGGAACAATCTTAGGGAATAAACCAATCATTTTAACACCAACAATAACAACAATACTTGTAATACAATTGATTGAAGAAATAGTTAATTCTGGAGATTCACCATTAGTTAAACCACAATCACCAATAATAACACTTAAGAACTTGATTAATTTAGCTGGTTCAATATTATCTGCAAATCTGTGGAATAATGTTGCCATAGTATCTAAACAAGCTTGTGACAATTCGACATCAACCTTTGATTGAATTTTCTCTAATAAAGTTGGCATTAATAATGAAATACTTTCAAACGCATATGGATTTTCAGTATGTTCAAGAGAAAATTTAGAAGCAGTAAGTGAAATAAGGTTTTTCATAGTCTTTAAAGAAGTATCTGATGATTTCAAAATCTCATTAACAGATTTGGAATAGTATTCAATTGGTAATAAACTTAAAACATCACCTAATAATCTGTAAAACTTATTGATAATTTCAGCATCTTCAGAATTGGTGTTTGAAATGTCAATAACTTCCAATAAGTATTTAACAATTTCAGAGAAACTAGCTAATAAATCTTCAGTATTTCTATCTTGTAAAATTTGAGATGCAATTTTCAATCTTAATTTAGGAATAGAATTAGTACTCTTTGAGTCTGTAAGTGCATGTCTAATAAATGAGATTAAACCTTTTCTTAAATTATATAAAGCACCTTTATTCATTGAAACTATACTTGGACCAAAAATAACTTTAGATGATAAATCTTTGTATACTTGAGAATCTTTTTCAACTGGTTTATCAGGAATACACTTCCATAAATCTAAAAATTTCTTTGCAGCATCTAATTCTTCTTTTGCAGAGAAAACTTGTAAGAACATAGTAGCAAAATCAACTAAAGCTGAACAATCACCCATCTTATGTTTCATATAAGCATTGACATATTGTTGACCACATAAAAATAAAATTAAGTGAATAGAAAGTTCACTACCTAAAGTTTTAGCTAATGAAGTGAATAAACGAACACGTCTATGTCTTGGAACATGAATAAATGCACTGACAAATGAAGCAAGTAGAAATTCAATTTCATCAATTTTACCATATTGAGCAGCATTAGCTAAAGCTGGAACAACACAAGTAATTGTTTGTTCAACAACATGACCAGAAAATTCATCATCTTGACGAATAGTATGAGCACCCATAAATGTAAAAATTGGCATAACAGAATGTAAAACTAATTCAGGTGATAATGAGGCAAGAGCAGCAATAACTAATAATAATTTATTTTGAACTTGTGGAGAATCCGAAGCTCTAATTGCGGAAACAATAACATCAGCACGAATAATAGATGGATCTTTTAATGGTGTATTAGCATCCTTTAATTTTTCAATAATATTCTTTAAACATGATGCAATAGTTTCTTGTGCATATAAAATTGGTAATTTACCATCTTTACCTAAAGTTTCTAAGTCATCAAGAATAATGAAGATAATTTTTAATAATTCAAAGGAAGGTTCAAAATCTGGTTTTCTACTGAAGAAATCAGTGACTTCAATTAACATAGTAACCTTCTTTAAATGTGATGAAGCAATATCAGAGATCTCATCATCCTTCATAGCTTGTCTAGTTGTTTGAGATGATCTTCTTCTTCTCTTTGGAAGATTAGATGGGTTTGGTTGTGCTGTAGTATTTAATGTACAATTCTTGAGTAATTCAATGAAAATTGCATCAGTCATACTGATAGATTCTAAAACTTCAACTGGATCATAATTGACAAAACTATCAGATAAATATTCTTCAAGGATAAAATTAATTATTTTAGTTTGATGATCAAATTTTAAAGTTGAAATGATTTCAATAATACGATTTTTAGCTAATAATGATAAACTTTCATAAGGAGAAACTAGAGCACCTTCTAAAAACGTAATAGCAGATTCATTCTTTTCCTTGACTGAAACTAATGAAATAACAGTTGATTCAAAAGCTGATAAATCACAACCAGTTTGAGTACATTTGGCTGCCCATTGTGATCTTTCTTGAATATAAGTGTTAATGAACTCTTCAAATAAAACTGAAGGAGCAGCTGAACCTTTAACATGATTTGCATTGTATATTGAGATTTTTATAAGATCCATTTTGATACTTGGAATATTAACATATAAAGCATGTGAAGCAAAGAATGCAAGGTATAATTTACCTAACTTCTTATTTGAAAGTAATGATTCTAAACAATTGAAAAGGGCAGTATTATCAATTAAGAAATTAGAAGCCATGTTACTTAAAGTTTCTAAAAGTGAAACGGTATCCTTTGGAGAGATAAGAGCAATCTTGTCGGAATTATTTCCATAAATAACATCAGATAGTAAAATTGATTTAGGGGATATATTATCTTTTGAAACTGAATATAAAATTTCAATTAATTCATTTGCCTTTCTTCTAATACTTTGGTTATCATCAATTAACAAGGTAATAACAATTGGTACAATGGAACCAACAAAAAGGTTAGAGTCTAATTCTTTGAAAGCATTTATTAAGTTGTTAATAGATAAAAATCTAGATTTAACAGGTGCATCAGATGTTGCAATTCTTAACAAAAATGAAATTCTAACATCAATACTCTTTAAACAAGTTGAAAGGAAAATATCAGTTGATTTATTCAAAATACTCTTGAGATATAAGCCTTGAAGTAAAAGGAAAGTTTCTGTTGTTTCTGTTTCATCTGAGAGAAATGATGCAACATTAATATTTTCATTTTGCTTATATGATTCAGATAATTCTTCATCTAATTTAGTAAGATCAACTTCTTGATCAATAGCAACAATTTCATCATCATCATTTCCATCATCTAAAATGGTATCATCAATAAGTTTGCTCTGTGCAATAACTTCAAGATCGGAAAGGGTAGTATTTAGTGATTCTAAAGTAGATAAAAATAATTCTTTATTAGTTTCAATGATAAATTTTAGTAATTGAACATATGAAGCCTTAGATTCTTTGATGATTGCTTTGACTAAATCAGATAATAATAGAACAATTTGGTTTTCAGAAAAGTTTACCTTGTTTTTCTTGATTAAATTAACAATTGAACTATCAATATCAATACCATAAGCAATTAAACTTCTTAAATAAATAGAGGTGAATTTTCCAATGTTATTAGATGAGGATAAGAACTTTGAGTATGGGACTGAATCGCTATAAATATTTGAAGGTAAACTATCTAATATTTGTTTAGTTAAAGGTTCTAAACCTTTATCTTGGACTGATTGAATAAGTTTGACAGTACAACTGAATGCACTAACTGATGTTTTCTCCGATGCAGATGATAAGATAGTTTGAATTGAAGCAAAAACAATTGATCTGTTAAGTGGAACAGCAGCTGAAATGACAATTAAGATAGTGTAAGCACTGAGTTTACAATCATCATTTGAAGAGACTAATAAGGTACTAACAGCTTCTAAAGCATGTGGAACTATATTCTTTAATTTTTCAGAAGTTGTTGAGGATAATGCAGCTAATGATGCAATTGTCATTGAAGTGTAAAACATTAAACACTTATTGAAGATTGTTTTATTACGAACTTCACTTTGAATAAATTGTGAATATAAATTGTAAAATTCAACCTCAGTGAAAACTTTAATAATTGAATTCTTTGATGGATTCTTATTTGACTTTTTAAAATTAATAGCCCAAGAGAATAATTTTGGTAAATCTAAAATAACATACATTATACGTAAGAAAACTTGTTGATCAAAATAAGGGAGTGTTGATAAAAGTAAATATTCAGCATTATATATATTCATTTGAAATCTTCTCAATGGCCATTCTGCTGCTCTAACAGAAATAGCCAAATGCCAATAAGGAGCTAATAATGATAAGAATTGATTAATTGATTTATCTAAATTATCATTTTCTTCTTTACTTTGAACCTGTCTATCGATTTGAATAGATGTAAGACTAAAAATTGTATGCTTAAATTTAGAGAAACGTTTATCTAATTGTTGAAGACGTTCAAATGCCTCTAATGAATCATAATAAATTGATTCAAAATCTTCAGTTGCAGCAAATATTGGATCATGTAAGAAAGAAATTGAATGAATTTTAGATCTTTTCTTTCTATCCAAGGTAACCGCTTTAGTACGTTCAGCAATACCAGCCAACTGGTCTGCAAGAGAAGTCATATTTATGGGAAATTAGGGTTGATTCTTTAAAAAGTAAGTTTAAAAAGGGTATTTAGATGTTTAAAGGTTTAAAAACATTTTTCTAAAATGAAATAAAATGAAAATTTTTTAAAAAATGAAAAATTCTGAAAAAGTTTGAAATTTCCGAATATTTGAAATTTGCGAGATAGTTACGTAAGTATGTTTTACACTAATATAGAAATAGCAATGCAGTAGGTTATAGATATATTTAGTACATGGAAGTTGTATCTACTGATCTGTATAAAGTGTAAAGAAAAGTCAAAAAAGAAAATGAGAAGAGCCTATTGAACTCTTTTAAACATAACAATTCCAATACATGGCTCTAATTCAGGATAATTTTCAGGAATTTTAGCAGTAATAATAATATCAGGTTCATTACGACTTTGCTTTAAAACATTTGTAAATTGTTTAACAAGTTCTAATTGTCTATTACCAGCACCATGATCTTCCATATCACTGAAATCTTTCCATGGATCTAATGCATCAATTTCAGGTATCCCAGTTTTAGCCATTCTAACTAAATCAATTCTATATTCTCCAGTTTCTGGTAATTTATATAAACTTAATTTATGCATACGACGATCTCTATCAGTATCTAATGGACTATTACTATTAGGATCAATATCTTCATCTAACAGGAAATCTCTCTTAGAATTATAGAAAATTTCTGCATCTGTTATCTCTAGTGCTGCAAGATTAAACATTGTACCTATTCCAAAAAATGGTGTTTCTTTGATATGTAATAATAAAGTTGCAAATCCTGATGGAGTATTACCAACACTAATTGCACAATTGTTCATATATCGGAATGTCTTCTCAGTTAATGATTCAGGTATTTCAGGTATTGGTGGAACAATATTTGTATTATTTCCTGCTGCTATATTGCCTAACTCATTTTCCATTATAGAATATGAAAAATCTGTCTCATTGTTTGAGCCTGAATTCGGTTGACCATTCATTATGTAATGATATTATAAGTGTATAATCTAAAGAAGATCTCTGAAGCACGATGTAGCTTTACTTTATTGATTATTTTAAATCTTCTAATAATTCTTTGATACACCATTTTTTTATGGTCGATTACGTAATTTTTTACATTCATATTCCTTTAAGTATTTCCGTTTTTATAATTATATGAAGTAAAGATATTAAGATATGTACAAAGACTAATCATAAATTTGTATTGGTGGAATTTTATCTGCTTTATAGTTCCAGTTTGATCCTTCCACTTCCTTTTTAAGCCATGTAGTAGGGAATAAAACAATATTACCCTTGATTAATTTAAGTAACTTTAAACTACTATCGTAATCATAAACACCTTGTTTGCCAACATTATTATTAGCTTGACCTCCAATTCTTTGATATCTCTCAAGCTCAGCTAATTTAGCTGATCTTTCCAGTCTGCGACGACGTTGTTCAACATCATCAAAACTCTCACCATCAATACTTTCACCTAATGTTTCATTATCAATATCACCAACATCACCACTTGTATCTTCATCAACTGTATGACTTCTTGATGATCTTTGATAAAGTTCAAATGCTTCCTTCATTTTTTCGAATTCTTTATAATCAGTCCAAGTTTGAACACTATCATCAGGTTGAACATGGAAAATCATTTGATATAATAATGTATTTCTTATTGCTTGTGTTAACCATGTACCTTCATAAAATTTAATATCTAATGGATCTTCAAATCCATATGGATCAATAAATTCAAAATCAACAGGTGGCAATATATTTTTATCAATATCGTCAACATTCTCATCATTAAGTTGAACTAATGGTATATCCATATTGGCCAGTCTTCTATTTTTCCTACTATTCGATGAAATAGGTGGGAAAGGTGAAGATGATGAAGATTCCATAGAGGGTGTTGCTGAATTTTCATTAATACGATTAGACAAATCTTGTTGATGAGAAGCTCTTTTGTTTGCAGTTACCGTTGAAGCTGATTTATAATTGATAGGACTAGTATGGCCAATAGACTTTGAACCTTCTGCAACACCTTCACCATCTCTTGAACTTCCAGTACTTTTGTTATGGTCAGATGCAGTTCTAGGAGTATTATTAGCATTACCACAACTACCACCTTTACTATTATCACTCTTTCTCTCAAATAACATTTTATTGTATAATTTCTTGAGATAATAAAGTCTTTTAATCATTGTCCATCTGTCAACATTAATAACATTTTGTTCACTTATATTAACTCTAGATTGTTCAACTGGTTTTTGAGCTAAAACTTCAAGAATATCTTCATAATCAGGTAAGAAGCTAAATTTTGTATTGAATAATTTCCCTTCATCATTAGCTTCATCAATATTAGTTTGAATTTGGTTGATCTTCTCCAGTAAAAATCTATTGATTTGAACTTTAGCTTCCTTATAAGAATTTGAATTAAAACCATCATATTCACCCCTGACTTCGTTTCTGTGATTTTCGTTCTTGATACGTGTATCAGATGATAAGTTTTTAGCACTACGAATACCAACATTTTCGACACCAGCACGATGATTGAATGAGAATGAAAATTCAAGATCATCAAGTGATTTAGAATTATCAGTTTTATTTTGAATATTAGAGAAATTGGAAATCATAGTTTGCGTCAATGTTTCTTTAAATTCATTGTCTTCACAAACTCTATCAAACTCTGCTGTACCCTCATTTAATCCTAATAAATATCTTGTACCTAACTCAACCATCGCACTTAAAATTTGAGATCCTTCATTGGCCTTCAATACTGATGCATTAAGACCTTCCTTAGTATGACAGAAGTTTTCAATTTCTTTGAATCTACGTTCAACAAGATCAACTAAATCAACATCAACACCCAAATGTTCACGCATTAAACGAACTCTTAAGCTATGAGCAAATACACCAACATGATATGTTTGACCATCCATTTTTGATTCAATAAGGTCCCTATCCCTAACAATTGCACAAACTTCAGAATCTCTTGAACCACGCATTGATCTTTCATTAATATTGGCACTACCAATAATTGCAATACGATCATCAACAACCATTGTTTTAGCATGAATATATAATTGCTCTGTAGTTAATAGTTGATCAGGACCAATCTTACCCCATTTTCTTAAAGAGTAGAATGTAATATAATCTTCAGGTCTAATACCAACACGACGTAATCTTGAAAAAATTGAAGTTTCACCCATCGAAATTGACATATATTGACATTGCATAATTAATCTAACACTACCACCTTCTTTAGTATCAACATCTGCTTCAAATCCAGGCATTAATGGAATAACAATAACTGCTCTCCAAATCTCACCATTTTTATGTGCTGTTATAATTCTATCAACTAAAGCATCACCAATCTTATTTTTAACAAATGTATTATCAATTTTACAACTTGTAATAAAAAATTGATTTTCCATATAAACGAAATGTTCACTTTGTTCAATACATTTGATATATGCATTTTGAATACTTTGTTCATGTTCCTTTAACCCTAATGACCATTCTCCACTTGATCTTAATAATTGAACTTCACAGTTACCTTTCAACTCTAATTGTTCCAACTCTTTATCAGTGAAAGGTCTTGGTGGAACTAATAATGGTGTAGGACGAGAAGGTCTTTTTTGTCTTAATAAATAATTCCATCTTTGAATAAAATGTCTTGCTAAATCTCTTGCAACTTGACCAGAAGTTAGCATATGAACATCATGCCATGGCATACGTGGAACATTCTGTCTATCATACATATCATCATGAGGTAAAGCTAATTCAAAGAAATCTTTCTTACGAGGATTAGAATAATCTTTACCAGGGAAAATTTGAAATTCGTTTTGAAAATCGTATTGACTACTAGTAGGTGAAATATCTTTAGTATTTGGAGTATCAAATTTTTCTGAAATTTCTGGAGAAACTAGTGTGGATTCTAAATTGACTGGTTTTTCTTTTTCTTTTCTAGTATTTTCAGCGTTATATGAATTATTAGTAGATGAGGGTGATGCGGAATCAACCAATGTATTGGAATTTGAAACAAAATCAGTGTTTTTAGTTTTTTCAAATGCATATTTGGAAACATCAGCTAAAACATGATCAGGTGTATCATATCTACCAAAACATAAATCGATACCTCCAAGAAATGCAAGTACATTATCAACAATTAGTAATTTTTCATGATGTGCCCAGAAGAAAACATTTTGAACAATTTGATTTGGTGATCTTAAAACAAAAATATTCTCATGTAAATCTAATAATGAGTGCTTAGTATACATTGAATCTGTAACAACAGTATTCCCAACATTTCTATAAATAATAATGAAAATTTTGACACCTTGTCTAGCCTTTCTTTCAAGTAATCTATCAATTCTATAATCTTGATTACCATTTGCAGGCCTTCTTAAGTAAAGTTCAGGAGATAACCACCAGTCATGAATGTAAATAACATCTTTTGCCATTTCAATTGCAGATGATGCAGCATACCAATAATCTCTGGCATCAACAAACCATTGAGCAAATGCATTATTTCTAACAGGTGCAAACGAATCAAATCTATGAGGTTTAGACCATTCAGTTCCATGAATAATTTGTTTAAGTGCCATTGCCCATTGTAAAGTTAATTTTGGATTAGTTGCAAGTACACTAATAGAACGTTCAGAGTTTTTCAATTTGATTGTTGGATATGATTTG
Source organism: Pichia eremophila (assembly GCA_030579415.1). Taxonomy (NCBI): domain Eukaryota; kingdom Fungi; phylum Ascomycota; class Pichiomycetes; order Pichiales; family Pichiaceae; genus Pichia; species Pichia eremophila. The sequence continues at coordinate 209,791 of JAKTQW010000003.1, read as the reverse complement.
GAATTTTTAAACATATAATTTGGCATCTCTGAATCAAAATCAGTATTATTAAAATTTTCATTATAATCAGGATTTTCATTCATATAATCATTTTCACCATTATTTTCATTGATATTATGATCATCAGTTATATCATTTATATCAAATTTTTTCGAAAATCCATGGATTGTCATTTTTATTTTGGAATCAATTAAGAATACTTCTTCGGGCGTTGTACTTATGATATCTGATGTATAAAGAAAAAATGAATCACCCAAAACACACCACTTGTGGGTATGACGTTTAACCATTTCACTCAAATCATGGAATTTAAAATGACTAACTCTCCAGCCTTGTTTGCTTGCAGAGGAGACAACAAATAAATAACCTTCTTTTCTCTTTCTATAAATTTCATTAGATAGTAAAATACTAAATGGAGATAACTCAAAAAATTGTAACATACCATTAGATTGCTCTTTAAATGAAAATTGTTTAATTAAATCATTGAAATATGATTGAATATCATCTCTATATTTTTTATTCATTTTCATCTTTTCATGTATAAGTTGTAATTCCTTCTTTTGCTTTAAAGTCTTTTTTGAATCAGATTGATCATGCTTCTCTTTCTTTTTATCTTTACTCTGTTTAAAATTACCAAAGGCAGCTGAAGAAAGCTTAGTCAGTGTACGAGTAATTGAACGGGTCGAGCGCAATGAGTTGACCGAATCACTCGCAATGGATGCATTTGTATCATCTCTCCTAATTGAAGGTGTAGCAACCGGTTGTAAATCAGCTTCATCTTGATTAGTATTACTGATACTATTAACAAGTTCATGTTGATTTGATTCTGTATGAATTTCATCAATTGTATCTAGATTATTATTTAAATTATTATTTTTATCTAATCGATTTTCATTTTGATGTTCAGAGTTTTTCGAATCTTTATCATATTTGAATAAATCTTTGATTTTTTTATGATGGCTTGGCAAAACTGGGAATTTAGGTACTGAAAAATCTTTTGGATTTATTTTATCTTGTCTTTCCTTTGAACTTAACTTTAATAACAGTTTATGGAAATGAATTAAATGTTTTGAATCTTTTTCCATATCCCAACGCAGAACATGATCACCAGCACCATATTCTAAATGCAATCTGAATATTCTATTTTTGGAGAAAGCTGCGAGTTTTAATAATTCATCATTACTCAGGGCAGATAAATTATTGTTTTGATTATTATGTTGGGTATCAAATTGGTTTGAAAACAACGCATTGAATTTACTATTTGTATTATTATTATTATTATTGTTGAATTTGAATTTCATAAAGTAAACTTCCTCTGTTATATCTGAGAAATACACACTTAATAAGGGTAACATTATAGGTCCTTTCTTGATACCATTTCTATCTTTAACGAATGAAGATGTTAGACATAACATATCAGCATAACCTAACAAAAAAGTATCAATCAGGAAGGCAGTTTTTTCATCATTCATTTCATCTAAATATTTCTGAGGATTATTGTTCATAAAACTTATTGCATTATTCAAATGATTCAAATCTTCCAGTTTAATATTTGTAAGATTAGCAAAATTTTGATTTAATGAAATATTATCATTTGAAGTTAAACTTAATGTACGTAAATTTAAATTTTCATAGTAATGTTCAAGAGGGGAATGTTTCCAAGTTGAATTTCTATTAGGAAGAGTTATTGGTTCATTTTCATATTTAAGATAGTCAATTGCTATATTTTCATTTATTTTATGTTCGATATCATTATCATCATGAAATTCTGAGCGTATAGATTCAACTAAATCATGAACAAGATGAGCATCAATTGAAGTTCTACTTGGGTTATTAACATTTAAGTTTTCAACTTTATCCAATTGTTTCATCAGTTTATTAATTGATTTCATTTGATCATAATCAACCGATTCTTTAGTACCTGAATCTTCAAAATGATTTTTCTTAACTAAATCTTTCAAATTTGATGCAACTAGTTTAACTGTATCATTAATTGAGATTGAACCATCCATATAGGAGAATGCAGCTTGTAAAGGATTTAAGTTAGGTTTATTATTTATGACTTCACTATTTTTCAAACGTTGTGCAATTACATATTCTCTTAATTCAGCATCAGATTTTGCACTATTACTTTGACTTTTATTTGAATTAAAATTCAAATGGGTATTTATATCTGTATTTGTATTTACAGTAGAATTTACAATTTTACTAGAATTTGCATCAGAATTTGTTTGAACATTTGATTTCTTATAGGGAAAGGAATTTAAATTTAAATTAGAATTTGAAGATAATGGCCTTTCTTGAGCATCATAATAATTTGAAGTTGAAGAGACAGTTGAATTGACTGAACTTCTAGACTGTCCTCTTGTCAAATGCCCTTCATTGGAAGTCATTCTTGCTTGATAATTGAAAAGATCAGTATAAAAGAAATAAAACAAATGGCCAGGGTGAAATTTGAAATGTAAACAATAAGAAAAGTTTAAAAGGGCACATTTTAGTTTTATTCTGCTTTCAAAAGAGCTTTTCCTTCTTTCTTTCTTTCTTTCTTTCTTTCTGATCTTCATATTGTTCATTGCTTTGTGTAGTTTATTGTATATTATTCAGATGGAATTTGCTACATATTTTATTTAGTAATTATGTTACTATGATAATGTATTTATCTTTTGAGTAAACAACTTTGAATGTGTATATATATATGACAAGCATGACATCACAGTAAATCTTAAAGTTTAATTACGTAATGATATTCTTAAGTATATATACGAACTCCATCTATAAATAAAAGTACACTTAACAGAGTTATGTTTATAACCATAACGATTTTAACGAAATACACACACACATATATATATATATATCGAAAATACAAGTCAACTGACATGTTGAATACGAGATATATCAAATATTAAAAAAACGGAACACAATTTTTTTTTCTATTAGAAATGAATTTTATAAACAAGAACAGGAATATTTTATAAACTTGATAATACTTAAAATTTAGTTTCTAAAACTTTTTTAATTTCATCAACATAATTACCCTTTATATGAATACTATTACTTTTAATAAAACAAGTAAATTTTGATTTTTCAATATGAGGTAAAGCAATTTGAAGGTCATTTCTTAGTTGAACAACATTACCCTTAACTCTTTTAATATCAGTATATTCACATTGTGAACGTATAGTTTTATAAACTGGTAAATTACCTGAACTTGTACGTGAAATATTATAAGTTGGTAATGCAGGTTTTGTTGTTAGTTGAGATAATGAAATTTCATTTAATGATGGAAGTACTTTAGCAAGACGTGCAGCAGATGATGCAGATAAAGCAGACATTCTTGTATATGTGATTAAGGAAGAACAAATGAAATAAATCAATATTAAATAACTCTTCCTTTAATGGAATTCCAGCTATTAAATTCATGTTGAAGTGGAAAATACCAAAAAAAATTTGAAATATAGAAATATTAAAAAAAACATAGACGCGACGGACGCGACTATTTTCTACACGCATATTTTTCATTAGCCACAGCCTATGACAATAGAATGTAATCTAATGACAATTAAGATTTAAACAACTGGTGATATATATATAGGATGAATCACATTGAAATATAAATATATTCTTCTGTAGGTAATCAACAAATACCATATATTATGGGTAGACCTAGATTAATATTACTGTTACGACATGGAGAGTCTGAAAGTAATTGTGATAAAAATGTTAATAGATATACAGCAAATCATAAAGTTCGATTAACAACAAAAGGTAGAGAACAAGCTGAAAGGGCAGGATTTGAATTAAGTGAAATGATTTCATCAAATGAGAATATCGCCTTTTATACTTCACCATATTTACGTACAAGGGAAACAACAGCTGGAGTTTTACGAGGGTTAAAAAATACTGGATGGAATGGTAATGTTAATATAATTGAGGAACCAAGATTAAGAGAACAAGATTTTGGTAATTTTCAAGGTAGTGAACAAGAGAGGAAACAATTATGGACAGAGAGGGCTAAATATGGACATTTTTTTTATAGATTACCACAGGGAGAGAGTGCAGCAGATGTTTATGATCGTTGTTCATCATTTAATGAAACATTATGGAGAAGAATTAATTCAGATGATTGTCCACCAATTGTTATACTAGTTACACATGGATTAGCTGCAAGAGTTTGGTTACAGAGATGGTTTAGATGGAGTGTTGAATTATTTGAAGATTTACAAAATGTTAATAATTGTCAATGGATTGTACTTAGGAAAGGAACTGGTGGACATTCAGGTGAAGGTTATATATTAGAGACTCCATTACGACGATTCTCAGGTGGATATCTTTTAGGTAGAGATGGTGAAGACATGAAAGAGTTCGCCTATGAAGATACACCAACTAGTAATGGTAGTCCATTGTTATAAGAAGTTTAGATTAGATTACTATGTAAAGATTACGTAACAACAATACCCGGAGTTTTCGTTCCCGGGAGCGAGTGATCACAGTTAAAATTTATGGTAACATCTTATATATAATTAAATTAAGATCATTGTTTGGTTATATAATGAACGCTTTCCCGTCTATAGGGATTTACTCTTCTTTTTTTTGTTTTGATTTATATTTCTTTGAATTATTATTTAACAACTTATAATAAATCAATTAATATATACAATACAATAACAATGTCAAGAACTTTCTTTGTTGGTGGTAACTTTAAAATGAATGGGTCAAAGGATTCAATTAAAACAATTGTCGATAATTTAAATGATGCGAAATTACCAAGTAATGTTGAAGTCGTTCTTTGTCCACCTGCAACTTACCTTAGTTTAACAGCTGACTTAAATAAACAATCCAATGTCTCTGTTGGTGCACAAAATTGTTATTTAAAACAATCAGGTGCTTTCACTGGTGAAATATCACCTGTTGCAATTAAAGATTGTGGTGCTGAATGGGTTATCCTTGGTCACTCTGAACGTAGAACAATTTTCAATGAATCTGATGAATTTGTTGCTGAAAAGACTAAATTTGCTTTAGATAATGGTGTTAAAGTTATCCTTTGTATTGGTGAATCAATTGATGAAAAGAAAGCAGGTAAAACTTTAGAAATTTGTAAACGTGAATTATCAGCAGTTATTAAAGCTGTTACAAAGGAAGATTGGAATAATATCGTTATTGCTTATGAACCAATTTGGGCAATTGGTACTGGTCTTGCTGCAACTTCTCAAGATGCTCAAAATATTCATCATGAAATTCGAGATTATTTACGTTCTGAAATTGGTGAAATTGCAGATTCTGTTAGAATCTTATATGGTGGTTCAGCAAATGGTAAAAATGCACCAGATTTTAAGGATAAGGCTGATGTTGATGGTTTCTTAGTTGGTGGTGCTTCACTTAAACCAGAATTTGTTGATATTATTACCTCTAGACAATAGATAATATACTTTAGTACTACTATTTATATAATGTATAACTGTTTTATAGTCCATCTATATCTTTATTAACGAATATATCCAATATATCATCAACATTCTCTTCATTTTCATCATCATCAACATTACTTTTACCATCCCTTAATATTCTACGATTGATTTTGATTGCTCGTCGTTCACATTTACTTATACTACCACTAACACCAATTGAATCCCAAATTACATTTCTACCATCAACACTTGAAACAAAAAACATTGCACCAAGTACTTTTTCAACTGCATCACAATGAACTCTTAAAATTCCAACTGATGTACTATTAGAAAAATATTTAATAGTAAATGCATTTAATGTCTCTGATAATCCAATATCACCAAAATTTTTTGACATTGATGCTCTTAATATTGATATAAGTGTCTTTGGTTGAACATTTTTAGCAGTTTTTGTATCTTCAAAATCCGGATATCGTAGTTGAAATAATATATATCTTGTCTTGAGTCTAACCATTGTATAATACCGTTATTAAACTATATTTCTTCCTCTTCCTAATATAAAACAACTTCTAAAATATATATCTCAGATAAAAACCTCGATGTAATCAAACTGACAGTAAATTTTTCAAAAAAATCGTGTAAAAAGTTACCCAGCCGCCCATTTCGTCGCGTCTTTAATAAAAATAAATTCTTTTAGTGGGAAAAAGTGAATTGAATTGTCACTTAGTGAAACTTTAAAATTATTTTTTTGACTTTAATAACATGAATTTGAACATGAACAATTTCAGTATAATAATAAACTGTAACGTCTTTTCTTTTTTTATTCTTTATTTTATTTAATACTCTCTTCTTTTCTCCCTTTTTTGACAGTGAATGTTAACTAAGAGATTTAGAACAACATATCGTCTTTTCTCTACTACAATGTCTCATTACACTAATCCTGCAACTAATCCAAAAGTTCAAGAATGGCCTGCTTATAAAGTTAGAGAAACTTTCCTTAATTATTTTAAAGAAAAGAATCATACCTTTGTTGCATCATCATCTGTTATCCCTCATGATGATCCAACTTTATTATTTGCTAATGCTGGTATGAATCAATATAAACCAATCTTTTTAGGTACTGTTGATCCTTCATCTCCTTTATCTGGTTTAAAGAGAGCTGTTAATTCACAAAAATGTATTAGAGCTGGTGGTAAACATAATGATTTAGAAGATGTTGGTAGAGATTCTTATCATCATACTTTCTTTGAAATGTTAGGTAACTGGTCTTTTGGTGATTATTTTAAAAAAGATGCAATTCTCTATTCTTGGGAATTATTAACTAAAGTTTATGGTATTCCAGCTGATAGATTATATGTTACATATTTTGGTGGTGATGAAAAATTAGGTTTAGAACCTGATCTTGAAGCTAAAGAATTATGGTTAGCTGTTGGTGTTGCTGAAGATCATATATTACCTGGTAATGTTAAAGATAATTTCTGGGAAATGGGTGATCAAGGTCCTTGTGGTCCATGTTCTGAAATTCATTATGATAGAATTGGTGGTAGAAATGCTGCTTCTTTAGTTAATGAAGATGATCCTGATGTTTTAGAAATTTGGAATAATGTCTTTATGCAATTCAATAGAGAACAAGACGGCTCCTTAAAACCGTTACCTGCTAAACATATCGATACCGGTTTGGGTTTCGAAAGATTAGTCTCACTTTTACAAGATGTTAGATCTAATTATGATACTGATGTTTTCTCACCTTTATTCTTAAGAATTCAAGAAATTACAGGTATTAGACCATATACTGGTAAATTCGGTAAAGATGATGTTGATGGTATTGATACCGCTTATCGTGTCTTAGCTGATCATGTTCGTACTTTAACTTTTGCAATTGCTGATGGTGGTGTTCCAAATAATGAAGGTAGAGGATATGTTTTGAGAAGAATTTTAAGAAGAGGTGCTAGATATGTTAGAAAATATATGAATTATCCAATTGGTAATTTCTTTTCACAATTAGCTCCAACTTTAATTGATCAAGTTAAACATATTTTCCCAGAATTAAGTAAAGATCCAAGTTCAATTTTTGAAATCTTAGATGAAGAAGAAGCTTCCTTCTCAAGAACTTTAGATAGAGGTGAAAAATTATTTGAACAATATGCTTTAATTGCTTCCAAAACTCCAGAGCAAACCTTATCAGGTAAAGATGTTTGGAGATTATATGATACTTATGGTTTTCCAGTCGATTTAACTAGATTAATGGCAGAAGAAGCAGATTTAAAGATCGATGAGGAAGGTTTTGAGAAGGCTAGATTAGAATCAAAGGAAGCTTCAAAGGGTACAAATAATAAATCTGGTAAAACTTTACTTAAATTGGATGTTCACGCTCTAGCTAAATTAAATGATGAAAATGTTCCAAAAACTGATGATTCATTCAAATATGATACAAAGGATATTGATTCAAAAATATTAAAGATTTACATTGATGGTGAATTTGTTGATTCAGTTGATTATGAAACTTCAAAAGGTAAACAAATTGGTATTTTATTAGATAAATCACCATTTTATGCAGAACAAGGTGGTCAAGAATTTGATACTGGTAAAATTGTTATTGATGGTAAATCTGAATTCCAAGTTGAAAATGTTCAAGTTTATGCAGGTTACGTTTTACATACTGGTTTTATTGAGGAAGGTGCATTTAATATCAATGATGTCGTTATTGCAGGCTATGATGAATTAAGAAGATGGCCATTACGTAACAACCATACAGGTACTCATATCCTTAACTTTGCATTACGTCAAGTTGTTGGTGAAGGTGTTGATCAAAAGGGTTCATTAGTTGCACCAGAAAAATTAAGATTTGATTTCTCGCATAAGAAAGCAGTTGAATTAATTGAAATTGCTAAAGTTGAAGAAATTGTTAATAAAATTATCAAGGATAACTTAAAAGTTTACGCAAAACCTGTGGGTTTAGAAACTGCTAAAGGCATTAATGGTCTTCGTGCAGTTTTCGGTGAAACTTATCCAGATCCTGTACGTGTTGTCTCTGTTGGTATACCCGTTGAAGATTTATTAGCTGATCCAACAAATGAAAAATGGACTAATTATTCAATTGAATTCTGTGGTGGTACTCATGTTGCTAAAACTGATGATATTAAGGAATTTGTCATTATTGAAGAATCGGGTATTGCTAAGGGTATCCGTCGTATTGTTGCAGTTTCAGGTACTGAAGCAAGAGAAGTTCAAAGAAAAGCAGCTGAATTCTCTAAATTATTAGATGAAGCAGATACTTTACCATATGGTGAATTAAAGGAACGTAAAGTTAAAGATCTTGGTACTGAATTAGGTAAACTTTCAATTAGTGTTGTTGAAAAGGCAGCATTAAAAAATAAATTTACTAAAATTGAAAAAAGTGTTAAAGATGAAACTAAACTTCGTGTTAAACAAGATACTAATAGAGTTATGGATGCTGTTAAAGGTTTCTTTGCAGAACCTGAACATTCTCAAGTTTGTTCCTTATACGTTAAGGCAAATGCTAATGCAAAGATTGTTGCTGAAGCAATTAACTATATGAAGAAGGAGCAAAAAGATTCATGCCTGTATTTAGTTATTGGTGAATCTGAAGGTAAGGCAGCTCAAGGTGTCTACTTAAATGAAAAAGTTCAAGAACAAATTCCTGCTGTTGAGGTTGCAACTAAAGCTGCTGAATTTATTGGTGGTAGAGCAGGTGGTAAGGGTAACTCTTGTCAAGGTATGGGTGATAAAGTTGAAGCTGCAAATACTGCAGTTGAAGAAATCAAATCTTTATTAGAAAAATTAATTGTTTAATGTAATCATTTTCTGATATAACGTCTTATTAATATATACTTTTTATTTACTACTATTTTTACTATTTAACTTTATAAACTTATGAAATATTCTTATACTCTTTCAGCAATATAAATGGATAAAAATGAGGTCAAAATTGATCAACAATGCGAATTTCACTTGAAATAATTTATTTTACGTCATTAATTGCAAGTAATGTTTTAAGCCATGATCAGGTTCTTTTCTTTAACTAATAATCTTTCTTCAATTAACACACACAGCCAAACATTATTCATTCAATTATGAAAAGAAGCCGAAGTAGTTTAATGCTATTTTTACAACTAACCCTTATCATACCAACAATTTTGGCGATAAATGTCCTTAATGCATCAGATTACATGAGCACCTTAAACCAGTTGAATTTATATTCACCAGAGGTTAAATTCATCAGTAAAACTGAAACTAGCTTAGATATAGACACATTAGAAGTAATTCAAGAATCAATACCCATTCAAATACCCGTTCATTACAATGATGTTCTTGCATACAAATTTCAACCCAATTTGTCATCGGAATTAACTCACTCCTATCAATTGTTGGTATATTTATCAGCTTCAATATGTAGTGTTCCTGAGAGATGGAATACTTCTGATCCTTCAAATGGAATAAATTTGTTCTATACATTCAATAAAACAGTCGCAGAATCTTTATCCTATGATGACATGACGCTTGTGACCTTTCAGAATGGATTTGCTGAGGGTTTGGCACAATCTTACTTGCACAATGATAGAACTGATTATACACTATATATTATGATAACACCAGATGAATGTGATAAATGTAACTCAAATGATGTTTGGAATTTAGAATTTGCTGCTTCTCAGAAGAAATCATTATTTGTCTATGATACAGAACCTAGAATTAATGTTATTGATGTTGACTATAATTCTATTTTATTAGAGGCTGATCGTAAAATTTTTGGATCAAACAGATCATATTCTCTACATATCTTTGAAGGTGAATATCCAATACCTATTGGTTTGAACCAATCTCTCTGTTCTGTCAAGGCTAATCCTAATGCCAAATATACTTTGAAATTGGATCAATCTGAATCAACTAGTTTTTCCAATGTTTTTGTCATTTCCGACCTAACAATTGCTAAAAAGTATTCAGCTGTTCTGGTTGTTGATTTCACAGATACTGTCTACGGTGGTGGTGTATTCGAACCTTTCAATTTTACAATGTCAAAATCAAAATCATGTAAATTGGTTTATGGATTGAGTTTCTGTGACGAAGTGGCATATTCAGTTCCAATTTCTTCAAACCTTTTATATGATAAAGAAACTTGGGGTGATTTTGTTTCCCAATATGATAATTATTCAGAAAGTTATTATCAACCATTTCAATATGCTATGCAACAAATTGCATGTGATACAGAATTAGACGCACGTTACTCTCCAATAAGAACATGTGATGATTGCATGTACTCATATAAGCAATGGCTATGTGCCGTTACTATACCAAGATGTGTTTCATCTTTGAATGCTGGTCCGTTTAACAAAATTTATAAAGCAGGTACAGGTAGAAATAAATTCATTGAAGAGACAATCAATCCCCCATTACCATATGCAGAAGTTCTTCCATGTTATAATGTCTGTCAGGCAATCGTACGTGACTGTCCGCCAGATTTTAGTTTTGGATGTCCAGAAGATCCTGAATTGGCTAAACTAAGTTATAGTGATCCATCTTATAATATTTTAGAAACAGATGAAACAGACATGATTGCAGAACTTGAAGAGGATGGTGATATTTATAGATTGTGTAATTACATGGGGGAGAAGAATATGGGATTACCGGTTTGAGTACAAATCTAAGCGTTCCTTTTTATACAAGACATATTTAGCTAATTAGAGAAAAAGTTTAAACCTTTTGCTTCTTTTGAGGAGGTTGTTCTTCGTCATTAACTGCTTCCTTTTCTTCTACTACGTTTTCTTTAGTTTCTTCATCTACTTTCTTTTCTTTGTGATTTAAAGCAATAGACTTTTCCATTTCTTTTCTAACATCAATATTACCATCAATAGATTCTAAAACTTTGAAAAGAACCGGAGCCCAAACTTCTTCGCCGTAATTAGTAAAATCTTCCATTTCGAAGACATTCTTATTGAGTTCCCATTCTGCTTGCTTTGATCTGATCAATTTAACCATATAAGAACTTGAACCAACACAACGGCCAATATCACTCAATAATGATCTAATATAAGTACCAGATGAGACAGTAGATATAAAATGTAAAAGTGGTGCTCTATAACTTTCATCTTCATATGCATTTTTATCTTCTATGATTTTCATCTTTAATGGCAATTCTTTGTTATCTGGATTCTTTGCCTTCCATTCTCTTGAAAATGGAACTTCATGATCGTTTAATGTTGGGTTGTTAGCAAGTTGTTCTGAGATTGTCTTACCAGTTTCATCGACTTCACTCTTGAGAAATATATAATCATGTTCCTTTGATAATGTATCATCTTTAAATTCTAAGTCATGGATACTAACTTCTCTACTTTTGATTTGACGTGGTAAGGGTAATCCCTCTCTTGCATAATCATATAGTCTTTTACCATCCATTTTTAAAGCACTAAAGATTGGAGGAGTCTGATCTAATGTTCCAATCATTCTTTCTTTGCATTTATCAAGAAGTTCATAAGTAACATGATCAACCTCTGTTTTCAGTAAAAGTTCACCTTCACTATCACCAGTTGTAGTTGAACCACCTAATAATCCAACACACTCATATCTTTTAACAGATCCATTAGTATAATCACCAAGTTTTTTGGTACCTGAACCAACACCAATGACCAAAACACCAGATGCAAGTGGATCTAAAGTACCACCGTGACCCATCTTAAGTTTATTTGTCTTCCTTTTCTTTATCCTTTGTTTACCAAGAGTTTGATTTCTAACATTTTGAAGCTTTTTCAAAGATTCTTGTGAAGTTGAAGATTTTGAAAGAACTCTATTAATTTGATCTAGAACAGTACGAGAAGTTGCACCTGAAGGCTTATTTATTGCAAAGACACCGTCCATTATTTTCTTTACTGGCATTAAAGGTCTTTAAGTGGTATCAAGCTAACTCTAGACATAATAAAAGTCAATTATTTAGTGAAATAATTTTGTATTGTACAAGTAAAAAAATTTGTTTGGCAGATGTTTGTGATTACGTAACATGTTTACAACTCCCTGAATGGAATTTCAAAGCTACAACATCAATCTTCTAGGCCTCCAGGTTAATGGATCTTGTATTTCTTCTTGGGTTTCCCTTTGAGCAGATTCAACAATCAATTGAGACTCTTTGGCCATTTTATTTTATTGGGTAGCATCTATTCACAATGTCCCATAATAATATTGGAACTGAAATAGCTGACCAAATTATTGCAGATTTTACTGCTTTAGCAGGTGAAGCTAAACGTAAAAATGCTGAAATCAAACATGCATGTGACCATTCAATTGAATTAACACAACCTTTTTCAACTAGTTCTTCTATATCCCTTAATGAATCAGAGAAAGAATTAGGTTTCCAAAAAACAACTAGAAAACACCCAGAATATATTACTCCAATTATAATGGCTTGTAACTCTAAAAATCCAAAATTGATAGGTCTGGCAATCAAGCTTCTCTCTAAGTTTATTCAATTGCAAATATTACCCGATTCTGATTCTGTATCTAATGCATCTTTAGATCCTTTTGGCTCAGTAGTGGATGCACTTTTGAATGCTTCCAACAGCACACCGGAAGTTCAAATCAAATTATTACAACTTCTTCCAATACTCATGCAAATGTACGCATTTAGAATCAATGGTGAGATATTATGCAATACATTGTTTATTTGTTCAAACTTACAATCTGTCAATCGTACACCTATTATAATAAACACTGCACAGGCAACATTTTCACAAATGCTTGATATCGTGTTTGAAAAGTTGGATTCAGAGGAAGGGAGAGACATTGCCAAGGAATACGAAGTTACATTAGATGGTAAAAAGACAACCAAAATAAACCAATTTTGTTTTGATGCTCAGAGAATAGTTTCAGATTTATGTACCTTAATTGAACATCATAAACCATCTTTTCTTAAAACAAATTATATCTCAGAGGATTATGGATTTGAAGTACTGGAAGGTATACTTAAGAATAACTCGGATGCTTTTATTAACCATGAAGAATTAACATATTTGTTAAGAACGAGGATCATTCCAATTTTATTAAGATTTCTCTCTTCTAGTAAGGATTTCACATTGATGGTGAAAGTTTCAAGAATTATACTCTTAGTACTAGAAAAGCAATTTAAAGTTTTAAAAATTGAATCTGAAGTTACACTTAATATGCTAACCCATATTTTAAGTAAAGATTCCGGTGCCTTGATGTGGAAGAAGATCATTATATTGGAATTGTTTGTTTCATTATTCAAAAATTCAGAACTTATAACTAAGATGTTTGACGAGTATGACGATAATAAAGAAGGTGAAAAGAAAGGCGTCATATCAAACTTTCTACGTGTATGTTTAACCACAGTGAATGAAAATAAACATCTGTTAAACATGGGTGATCTGATTCAACCACCTCCATCCGATCTTGATTTAAATTCACCGAATAATTCACAACGTAAGTCAGTACCTAAGATTGGTCTTGATTCAAAGGATTTTAGAAAAGTTGTGAAATATATTGACTCAATGGATAAACAAGAGCCACCAATAGTACCAGATCACTATAACTTATATTTAATACTTCAAATTCTGATAGGACTTTCAGACTGTATCCAATCTTCAACATTATCGTTAATGAAGGCTACAGATCCTGTATTATGCATTTCTGATGAGTATTTTAAGGATAGTGAAAAACCTGAACTTCAACACTCGTATCACTCAGTTTACAATTTGATTCAAATTACTTCCAACTTCCAGCTAGATATTATTGATATACTGGTCCATTCAACTGTTGATAACGAAATCTTTTCTAGTTCTCTTAAACTGCTAGAAAATTTATGCTATTGTTCCGGTATGTTGACAAATCAGACAGTTAAACATAGGGTTTTGAAATATCTTGGTAAATGTACTTTGAAACTTGATGGTACATTTGGTTATAAAAGTAAGGTCATGTCAATTGGTGAGACAATTGTTGGTACGATCAGTTCTACTTTTGGCAATGCAGTATCAAATATATCAAATCAAAATAATGCAGCTCATCCAGTGAGCCCTTTAAAATTCTATCCTAGAACCATCAATACAAGGCAAACATTATGTTTCCATACTTTAATTCGGTTAGCAGTATCTTTAGGAGCACAATTGAATGATGATTGGAATATAATTTTATGTGTACTGCAATGGGTTAGTTATTATATAGATGGGCCAACTGGATACAACAAAAAGGATATTCCACCTATTTCACAATATCTGAACAATAGAGATCTTCAAATAATTAGTCATTCTCTATCTGAATTCAACAAAAGTATATTTAATCACAATGAGGTCACATATGGTATACTGATCAAAACCGGGATTGATTTGTCTGAAAAGCTTATGTCAACTGACAATGATGAAAAACTTGGTCAAACACCAATAGGGGAAAATGATGAAATTCAACCTTGTATATTCAACAAATTGTTTTATGTTAACAAAATTACTGATTTCAGTACACTTAATCCAATCAACTGTTTGATTTTACCGAAAAATAATTTTGATATATTAAATCAATACTATTCTAAAATTTCTGATAACAGAAATTATTCTGAGGATGTTAGATTACTTGGAAGTAGATCATTCAATCAAGTAGTGAAAATTTGTGCTGATCAAGGATTTGACAGTGAAGATCCAGAAATACATTCTAAAACAGAAACTAAAGTTTTAACAAATATGTGTAGATTTGTGGAGAAAATATCAGAACTTCCAATGTCAAATGAATTACTAGTAGCAAATAACGAGTCAGAAATTTATTTGCAGACTTTAGATACCCTAAAATACATAATTGATAAGTATGGTAGTTTGATAATTGATTCTTGGGTTATAGTTACTCAAATGCTCAATTTTCCTTTCTTAATAATTAAAAACTGTGATTCAGAACTACAAAAGGAAAAAATCATAAATGATAACATAACATCCTTAGTTAAATCATCCTTTGAGACTTTGAAAGTTATTTTAGATGAAATGTTACAAGCTATTCCAAAAAATCAAATTAAGGTTATTATTGATAGTTTATACAATTTTGTGAATCAAACATTTGATTTGAATATTTCATTCAATTCAGTCAGTTATTTTTGGATCATTAGTGACTATATTAAAGACAAACTCGAATCTTTCAATTTAACAACATCATTAAATAAATACATTCAATCAGAAGAGGATTTAGTGAAATTAATTAATGATTCATCAATTGAAGATGATCAATACTTCCAATATTTGTGGTTATACTTGGTATTTAAATTAGCAAATACTACAGGTGATACAAGAATCCAAGTAAGAAACGGTTCCATCATTACAACTTTTGGTATTATTGAGTCATTTTTATCCGAGGGACCTCTGGTAAATTTACTATACACAAATGTTTTGAAACCTATAATTTTGAACAAAGATACTTCTGATATGGTAAGAAACTTGAAAATCTCAGAGCAAAAAGAATGGATGGAAAGTTTTATTAGTATAGTAAATGGAATGAATAAATTTTATTCAAGGCAAGCAGGTGAGAAAAACTTTCTCTCGGATGACAATTTAAGTTTACTCGAAGGTATTATTACATATTTTATTGGCTTATCAAACTTAGATTACAATTGGATTGAATTAAACAACCAGATTTTCAAAGCATATTTTGAGATACTTCAAATTTTCAAAAGTAGAACAGAGACAATCTCAAAACAATATTTAGAGGTTCTATATTTGCCTTGGTCGTTAATTAAAATAAATTACAATTTCAACAATGGATCACTGTATCAAACATCATTATGCACTTTTGTTGGTTGTTTTCCTTCATCGCTTGAACTTTTCAAGCCAATTATGAATCCATCAAAATTTGAAAAGATGTTAATGGTATTAAATTCATGTATTAGGTATCCAATTATTGTAGATTCAAGAAATGATGACAAAAAATGCACGAGTTTACAAAAAGCTGTGTTGGATAATTTAGCAGAGATTGATTTAGATCAAAATGATCCTTCTTTTATTACTTACGAATCACTGTTAATTCAACAACTAAATATTATTGTTGGATTACCATTTCATACAAGAAACTTGATTGTTAATAAACTGGGTGATAAAGGTATAAAGATTCCAACATTTGTTGCTGCAAGTTATCATGGTATGTTGATATTGAAAACACATCTCAAAATCATATTTGATCCGAAATTTTTCAATGAACGTTTACTCTTGAAAATCACTAAAGCATTATTAGAGCCTACAGAACTTAAATCCGATATTATTGTGACAAAACCAAGTAACTTACCAGAGAAACTAATAGATTCTAGTGAAGAACATAGTGAAGATGAAAAATTATACCTTTGGATGTTTAGCTTTGATATGTTAGTGGAGATTGTTGTTAAAGTATTAAAACATGTAATGAGTCTTTCAGAATCCGAATTTAAATCTAAAATTTACACTGATTCATTTGATCAACTTATTCAACTATTTTTAAATGTTTTTGATTGTTGTTTTGTCCTCAATAGTTTAGGAAAAGATGCTGATGAGTTTAATTTGAATAAATATGAAACAATGAAGCCTATTCTTTTTGAATTTTTGAATAATTATTATAAATCTGAGAAAACTTATCAAATCAAAAAGGAAAGTATTGAACATGTTATATTATCTTTATGGAAATCTTCATTTTTCTTCAAGCATGATTCAATCATGGAATCTGTTATTCCAAACAATGATATAGATTGTGAATCAATTATTCAAGTATTCAATTTATTATGCGATGATGAAAATTGGGATATTTATGGTGTTATTGATAATCTTGTTGTTCAAAATAGTTTAAACCATTCAATGATCACATTCAATGATTTATTAGCATTAAGTAATACAGAAATGTATCCTCATATCTCAACAATCGTAATAAACTACTTTATCACCAGATGTGCCTACGGATTAAGAAAATATTTCATAGATACTAAGATTTTGAGTGGAATGCCAATATCTAATGTTCAACAAGTTGAACTAAATTACATTATCAAGGGTCTCATATCTTTGTTAGAAAATCACAGGGATAATACGAAATCCACAGCTGAAATTTTGAATTCATTGTATCCTTTGCTAATTAAAATATTACCAACAGTTAAAGAAAAGGAAACACTAACAAAAATTGGCAAGGTTTGCATGGAACTGTTTGAGCAATCAAAGGTATAATTTTTAATAAACTGATATAACTGACTTTTATAAAAGTATTTTACGTTAAGCTAGATCTATTTAAAAATGTAAGAATATGCTAGAAGTTTATTACATGATATATAATTCATGATATGTAAATTAATTACTATACATGTTGTGCTTCAAGATTTTGTGACATGTCAACGTATTCCATTTCATTATCATAAACATGATCACCAGGATTATAAACAGATGCAAAATTAGATTGACTCATCATCTTTTCATCATTATTTTGATCTTTTCTCATTTGTTCAAATTCACGCCATGTCATTTGTTTGATTTGTGAACCATCAAATTCACCATCGGCATCACCATGTCCACCTTTATCACTACCTTCTGTTTTTCTAGTATCACCCCAACTGAAATCATCGAATTTCCAAAATGCGTAAATCGGCAGAATAAAGTTCCAAATTGGTAATGCCATGATATAAATTAACATCCACAAAACATACATCAAATTGGAAACGGTAACTAAAATTAAAAGACTTGGTAAACCAAAAATGACAGCCATAAGAACAATAGGTATCAAGGGAAATGTATCGGCAACAATAGCAAGAACAATAATGTAAATAGTGAATACAATAGATGCAGGTAACATCAGTGTACCAATCAATTGAATAACAATAATGAATTGCATTGAAAAACAGAAAGTACCACATAAATCTTTAACCAGAGCCAATTCCATCAAGTTATGAACAGTTGAATTAATCCAACGACGTCTTTGTGATAATAAGACTTTGAAACTATCAGGGACGACAGTTTTACAAGCAGCTTTAGGAACGAACACTTGTTTACGTCTAGGAAATGCACGTAACATTAAGGATGTTAAATATCTATCTTCACCCAATAATAACAAGTTCTTCTTGTGTAAACTTTTTAACACATTATCTGAATATTTTTCAACAATATCTGAATTGGCTAAAATTGGCACCCAAACGTTATTACTCTTAGGTGCCTTGATACGATACATACAGAAACAACCCGGTAAACATGTAACACTACCGAACACTGATTCAAAGGCCTTTGATTGATGATGTGAGATGTAATATTCAAAAACTTGAATGGCTGTAACCCATGATTGAGCCTTATTTGAAATTTTAGTCTCACCACATAAACCCATAATCTCTGGATCTTTGACCAATTCCGCTACCATATGGGTTAAGGAATCTGGATAAATCAAAGTATCTGCATCAACCATTAAAACAGATTCATACATTGTAGCCATTAAACCTGTTATTTGCCAAATTGCCTTCAGCATTTCATATTGTAAAGGAGTCATTCTTTCATTGAAAGTAACAGCTTGTAAGAATGACATTAAAATAATTTGAGAATCACGTTTACCTCTATTACCTGGTTTAGCAGACAACAACTCTTCAGGTGTACCACATTTCACAATGAGTAAAACTGGAGTTTTTTGTTGTTTTTCAATAGGAACTGTAGAATCATTATATTTGTAGAAACCTGAGTATATTTTAGCCATATTATGTCTTTTAGAACCATGTGCGACAGAGACATATGAAAATGCTTGGACTTCCTCCTTTGGAACAACAAGATCTGTCATCATATCTAAACAAATATCAGGAGTAGATTTTTCATTACCTGCACCAGTAATTAAACCATCACAAATAACAACGACCAATTTATGAGAATTTGGATAGTCTGTTGTTGCAATGGAATCGATTGTAGTTCTAATACCATCAGCATCTTCGGAGTAACAAGTAACCAAACACATAGTATGAATTAATGGATAGCCAAAAGGTTCCCAATTAACTGGAGGTTGAGAAATAACATCCGGAGCTATAAGAGAAGGATCTAAAGTTTCAATTTCACCTTCTTCAAATGGGTCATTTGGATTAGTTTTAAAAGGATTCAGAGTCAAGTTACTTGTACTTCCAATTGATAAACGAGACATACTTCTTGATCTTCTCTTGTTTTCACCTGCCATCATATATGCCTCAGTAGTCATCGTAATATATTTTGGTTGATAATTATTGGAACTATTTATTAATGACTTGGAAGGATTTTCACCAATAAATTCGTTAATATCACCACCCCAAGATAATCTTAAACCTCTTTTAGCTTTATTAGAGGAATGATAATCAGCTCTTCTTTGAATTGGAACATCTGGAATTGGTGCAGAATTATAAGGATCATCAACCCAATCATCAATTTGATTATTTCTTAGTTTCATCTCTTTAATTGATGAGGAAGAAACACCTTGAAATGGAGAAACAAACCATTTGAAATAACATGCAACCAAAAATTGAACTAGAACAATTGCTAAAACAAACGCTAAGGAGACCCATAAAACAATAGTTGAAGCAATACAACCAACAGTTGTACTATCAACAACACCAACTTTTGCTATTTCTACTAAGCAATCGGCAGCTTTTCTATCTTCTCCCTCTGTTAATAACAAAGAAATATCATAACCTCTTAAACTTTTATCATTTTTAATATCATCAAATAGTCGAGGATATGATAATTCATCTTTATAGATCCAATCTAAAAATCCCATGTCTATAACATTACCATTATAGACAACAAAATTTCTTGTAGTATTGGTAATATCTTCCCATGAATAATAAATATCACCTTGAACTTTCAGATCATAAAAAGCTTTTCTGGCGGTTGACGATGTATGACAAGCATAACCTGAATAATATTGGAAATCAAATGATGGAGTACTTGAACCATCTAAATTCATAAATTTACATGGCATATACCATGCTAATTCATTACCAACATGTGGAATTTTACAATCAGGTTTTGGTACTATAAGACCTCTGCAATTACCATTAACATTTTGAAACAAGAAACTACCATCTTTACCACCAGCATTCACCGGAGGATATAATACATTTGAACCAGCAATAATTCCTGGAGCAGCAGGATGTTTAGAATGACCAAGTTCATAGGCTCTCCCATTGAAAACCATATAAGCACTATTAACATCTTCTGGTTTCATTTTAGCAACTAAATTAGTACAAGTGACTCTTGTAAAACCAAAGGTTAAAAACCCAACAATGGAACCAATTACTAAAATGACACTAATCATACCGATTTTCTCTCTCCATGCATATTGTCTATCTTTAGTTTTCATACCAAACAAACCCATTACAGAACCAGGAGCCCAAAAGGTCAATATATAACAATACAGTTTCCAATATGGGAAACCACCTTTATCTTCTTCCAAATTCATTCTTTTAGGGGGTATAGCAGTATAGAAATCGTCATTTGAAGTTGAATCATGATCGGTATAATGATCTGTACTTGATCCAGTACTTATAAAAGGTTCTTTAAGTTCATCAACTATAGGTTTATTAATATGTTGATCACTGTTATCAACATATTCATCATTCAGATGGAAAATTTCCCTTGGTTTACTTTGAAAATTTCTATTGAATATTTCTTTATCTAATTCATATTCTGCAAAATCATTTGAACTGAAAGGGTCTGGATTTTTATTTATATCTGTGTTATCTGAATCAACTGAATAAATGCGGTTATTGTAATTTCTATTTTCTAATGGTGGAGCAGACAGATTTTGCATTGGAATATCATTATATTCATTATTAGAACCAAATCCATACTGTTGATCCATATATCGGTTATTTGAATTACTCATTGAGGAATTTATTGGTGCACTATTTGAATATTTATTTTTATTATTGAAAGAATTGGAATTTGAAATAGATTGACCATATCTTACACTATTTCTATGAGTTGAACTTTGGAAAGAGGTTGGTCTTGCACGTTCTCTTTTCACCAAGGATCTCTTTCTACCCATATTTCCAGATTCTGGATCTGATGCGTCGTATGCTGATGTTGCCGAAGCAATATTTTGACCTGCAAAGTTATGATATGCATGTGGCACTGTATAAATAAAAAAGGAGCATGTTTTCTCTATGTTAGTAACTTTGGTATCAATCAATGAAGGAAATAAATGAAAGATGCTTACTTTTCAGTATATACTAGTATTTTGACTAGTGGAGGTCCAAATTAGTGAAAGATCCTAATAAATTAAAGCAGATTCTATCCAATTCAAGATCTAATCAACATAAATTTTCAATCAAATCAAAAGGGAACGATTCCAAATTATTATATATTTTTCGTTGTACAATTTCCTCTTTTAGCTTTTTGCCCTCTTTGAATTAATTGCCCTTTAATGACATTACCCCCCTTAGGTGCTGGCTGAATCTTTGGATGAAAACTTCGCGTCGCAAAAAATGTGAAAATTGAGTTTTATCACAGTTTCAGTTAATTTGAGGACGGATATAATTAGGATTTGAAGAAGAGTAAGAATATAAGAAGAAGGTACTTTTGGTTTTAGAGGTCTTTAATAGGATATTGAACAATCGTTTATACAGAAAATGTCTGATAGAAGAAGTCCAAGGAAAAGATTACATCGTCATAATGACCATTCAGATGCTGATAATAGCTCTGATGAAGAAGTTCAAAGAAATACACAATTAAGCAGTCCTCAAAGAGGTCCAAATTTAGGTTATCGTCGTAATCCATTGAGTTCATCTCCTCCACCCTCTGATCCAGCCTTGGATATTGCATCATCTCCCAATGCTGAACCATTTGCAAGCGATTCTGAGGAAGAAGAAGAGATGGGGGGTGTTAAGGATGAAATTGAAGATGATTTACGTGACTTAGATGATGAAATGGAAGAAGCAACTGGTAGAGATCTTATTGGTGATGATATGATGGATGATTATAGAGAACGTCCTGAAGATGATAGATATGATGATATAAATATTGATGATGATGCTGTTGATAATATGGATATTGGACAGAGACGACAAGTTGATCAATTCTTAGATAGAAGGGATGATTTTAATAGAGCACAAAATTTAGATCTTGATGATGCAGATGATGATAGAATGGATGATAGATCAGAAGATGAATTTGGTTTACCAACTCAAAGAACTAGAAGAAGATTTGAAGAAGATATAAATGATGAAGAATTACCTTCAAATGAAATTACTTATGCACAATTAATTGATGTTAAGGCACCATCCGTTCTTGAATGGATTTGTCAACCTCAAGTTACAAGAACAATTGCCAGAGAATTCAAATCTTTCCTTTTAGAGTTTGTTGATGAAAATGGTAGATCTGTTTACGGTCCTAAAATTAGAGAAATGGGTGAAGCAAATAGTGAATCTCTTGAAGTCTCTTTCAATAATTTAATGTCATCAAAGGCAATATTGGCAGATTTTTTAAGACAATGTCCTGAAGAAATTATGAAAATATTTGATGTTGTTGCAATGGAAGCTGTTGAAATTCATTACCCTGATTATACACAAATTCATTCTGAAATTCATGTTAGAATAACTGATTTTCATGATTTATTAAATTTAAGAGATTTAAGACAATCTCATTTGAACAAATTAATTAAAATAAGAGGTGTTGTTACAAGAAGAACTGGTATCTTTCCACAACTTAAATATATTAAATTTGATTGTCCTCAATGTAAAACAGTTTTAGGTCCTTTCTTCCAAGATTCAAATCAAGAAATCAGTGTTAGATATTGTTCAAATTGTGAATATAGAGGTAAAATGTTAATCAATTCAGAACAAACAGTTTATAGAAATTATCAAAGAATAACGGTCCAAGAATCTCCAGGTTCAATGCCTGCTGGTCGTTTACCACGTCATAAGGAAGCTATTTTACTCTGGGATTTAGTTGATATTGTTAAACCTGGTGAAGAAATTGAACTAATTGGTATTTATAAAAATTCTTATGATGGTGTTCTAAATGCTAAAAATGGGTTCCCAGTCTTTGCAACCGTTATTGAAGCAAATAGTATTAGACGTCGTGAAGGTGGTGGTGGTAATGATGAAAATGGTGATGATTCATCATCTCCATATAAAATCACCTTAGAAGAGGAGAAAATTTTTAGAAGTATGGCAAATCAACCTGATATTATTGATAAGATTATTTCATCTATGGCTCCATCTATTTATGGTCATAAATATATTAAAACTGCTATTGCGTGCGCTTTATTCGGTGGTGTGCCAAAAGATGTTAATGGTAAACATTCAATTAGAGGTGATATCAATGTTTTATTATTAGGTGATCCAGGTACTGCAAAATCACAAATTTTAAAATATGTTGAGAAAACTGCTTATCGTGCTGTCTTTTCAACAGGTCAAGGTGCATCTGCAGTTGGTTTAACAGCATCTGTTCGTAAAGATCCAGTTACTAAGGAATGGACATTAGAAGGTGGTGCATTAGTTTTAGCTGATAAAGGTGTTTGTATGATTGATGAATTTGATAAAATGAATGATCAAGATCGTACATCTATTCATGAAGCGATGGAACAACAATCAATTTCTATTTCTAAAGCTGGTATTGTTACAACATTACAAGCAAGATGTTCGGTCATTGCAGCTGCTAATCCAATTGGTGGTCGATATAATAGTACTGTTGATTTACAAAGAAATGTTAATTTAACTGAACCAATTCTTTCAAGATTTGATATCATTTGTGTTGTTAGAGATTTATGTAATCCAGAAAATGATGAAAGATTAGCAACTTTTGTTGTTGATTCTCATATGAGATCATATCCTCAAGGTGATGAAAATATCTTTGATAGTGAAAATGAAGATGAGAATATGTCAGATGATGAAATGAATGAAGAATTAATTCGTGCAAGAAGAAGAAAGAAACTAGAAAAATTAAGAAGAGAAAAGGAAAGTGAAATTTCTCCAATTCCACAAGATATTTTAACCAAATATATTTATTTTGCAAGAGGTCGAATACAACCAAAATTAAATCAAATGGATATGGATAAAGTTTCACGTGTTTATTCGGACCTTAGAAGAGAATCAAATACTACAGGTTCTTTCCCAATTACTGTTAGACATTTGGAATCTATTCTTAGAATTGCTGAAGCATTTGCTAAAATGAGATTAAGTCCATATGTTTCAAGTATTGATCTTGATCGTGCAATTAAAGTTGTTGTTGATAGTTTCATTGGTGCTCAAAAAGTCAGTATTAGAAGACAATTACAAAGAAGTTTCATGAAATATACTTTACCACATAGAAGCTCATCATCTAACAGAACCAGAATTAATGCAAATGCAACTTCTACTGCAACTGCAACTCGTGCCTGATTTTACATAATATATATTTCTTTACTTTAAATTTTTAAGTTCTTTTTATTACATACGTTTTAAATCAATAATATTGATTTATCTTCATTTATTTAATTGTATACTACTATAAGCTTTTTTTGACAAACATCAATTTTACAACCTGTCAGTAATCCATATTAATAACACTACTCCTAACCCAACCAATATCAATTAATTGGCTCCTTCAATGAAATTTAAAAGTTGGAAATTTGGAAATTTGTTTTTCCGTGTTGCGATGGATGATGGCGACAACAAAAAATCATGTTGCTGTTAAACACGATTAATATTGGAATATTGTACGTACTTTCTTATTACCGTCTCTTTAGTGAACAGGTAGATATTTAGAGAAAAAACATGGCGTCTTTTACCAGAGTTCCCAATCCAGTGAAAACCAATGATATCTTTTATTTCATTCCAAATCTAATTGGATACTCAAGAGTGATAACATTAATCTTATCATTCTTTACAATGAAAAATTATCCAATTATAAGTATGGGATTCCTATACAGTGCATCCTGTTTATTAGATGCATTTGATGGGTATTATGCTAGAAAATATAATCAATCAACACAATTTGGTGCTGTCTTAGATATGGTAACAGATAGATGTTCAACTTGTTCATTAATTGTTTTCCTTTCAGTTTTATATCCAGATTATTTTATTGCATGGCAAATATTGATATCATTAGATCTTGCATCACATTATGTTCACATGTATTCTCAAATAGTTAGTGGATCTTCAAGTCATAAGAAAATGAAGGAAGGTACTAATTGGTTATTAAAGTTATATTACGAAAATCGTATATTCCTATTCACAGTTTGTGCTTTTAATGAAATATTCTATATTGCACTTTACTTATATCATTTTGATATGTTTTACTTCCCTGGTACTTCAATTGATTTAGCATTCTGGCTTATTATTGTTTGTACTCCAGTTTGGTTCTTTAAACAAGCTTGTAATGTTATTCAATTGATTAATGCATGTCAAACTCTTGCAGAATTAGATGCAAAAAAAATTAATTCTGAAAGAAAGGGTAATTAATTCATATTAACTAATATTATTATTACGTAGAATATATCAAGTACTTATACGAAATTGCAATGCTTGTTTATTATATTACCTGGAAAAAAAATACCTTTTGATTTCAAAAAGGACTGATTTGACTGTTTTGAGCTATCTTTGATTTCCACTTATTTACACACATGTATACTTCCCCATCAATAAATGATTTAATTTTAATCTACTATATTTACAACTTGTATATATATGTAGGATCTTGTATCTACAATTAACAAAAAAAATAAGATTTATAGTATTATACAGCTTTATTCACAAAAGTAAAAAAAATTAAAAAATAAAGGGGTCAACTGGGAATTGAACCCAGGGCCTCCTGCACCCAAAGCAGGAATCATACCACTAGACCATTAACCCTTTTATGCAATAAACAAAATTAAGCTCTTTTCTACATTCATTTTGTTTGTCACGTGATTTGCTAAGTCACGTTATATGTTTATTGTTACCACCAATAGTTGTTTAAAATCAAATAACGTACACTTTCTTTTTTTCATTTTTAACTTTTATAAAATTTATAGTTTTTATAAACCTCTTTAGCTATTTACGACAAAAAAACAATATTATTGTAAAAAACTTCAATTTTCAAAAATCCAAAGTTATTAACGTCATCATTGGAAGATCAGTTTGTTATTAAAGAAACTACAGTTGTTTAATCATTAATATTTATACAAAAACGAAACCTAATTGCGTTAATCGTTCAAAGAGAGTAAAGATTACGTACTAGGTTTAAATAAAAACGCACGCCAACTTTAAAAATTATCAGAGCTATATATATTAGATCTGTAGATTTCATGATCCATTGTCGATGTTAATGAGCAATTGAGTAAATTGAAGAACAAATGGCTAAGAAGAATAAAAACAAGGATATAAAAACTGTGAAGAAGGTTGAAACTAAGGAACCAGAAATTATTAAAGATGAAGAACCAATTGTAGAAACTGAGAAAACTGAACCAGTTGTTGAAATTGAGAAAGATGCAGTAACTAAAGAAGAAGATGCAACTTTTAAAGTGGAAGAGAAACCAGAAGTCATTGAAAGCGCAATCCGAGGGGTCAAGCCAGTTGAGGAGGAGATTATACCAGTACAAGAGGAGGCTAAACCAGAGGAGGCTGAAGTTGTACCTGAAAAAAAGAATAAACGTTTAACATTACAGGAAAGACTTGAATTAGCTGCACAAAAGAAAAGTAAGGCCAATGCTGAAAAGAAAGATAAAAAGTTAGTAAACAATGAAATAGAAAACAATAAAACAACTGATGTTGAAACTAATAACCATAAAAAGGATAAAGTCGAATCAAAAGAATTGAATTTGAAAGAAATACTTAGTGAAGATTTAACTAATAACCAACTCAATGTTGTTGAAAAAATTGAAAAATATGTTAGTTCTAGAATAGATAGTGTTGAACAATCATATAAGGAAAAAATAAGTAAGTTAGAATCTGAACTTGCCAAGCAGAGTAAAACATCTGCTGATATTAAGGACAGTAATTTAATCGAAAAACTCAAATCTAAGGATGAACAAATACGTGAGTTATTAGATGAAGGTAATAAATTATCTAGAAAGGAAGTTCAGTTAAATCAATCAATTAAGAAATTAAAAATCCATGAAAGTGAATTAGAATCTGAATTGGAAACTCTTGAAAAGACGAACGAAGAATTGAGTAGTAAAATAGAATCACTGGAGGGGAAAGTTGTTGATTATGATAAAACTACTAGACTTTTAGGTGAAGAGAAACTTGCAAATGAAACATTGAAGAAGAAATTTGATTCTTTGAAAGTTGCTAAGGATAGTTTATTAGATGAACTTAAAGAGATAAAATTCAGCAAATTGGATGTTCAATTAGAAGATGTTAAGAAGGAATTGAAGGAGAAGACTATTGAATTTGACAAAATTCAAGATAAATATGAAAAATTATTAGTTTCATCTAAAGATACTGAAGATACATTAACATTCAAGATAAAGGAATTAGAGAAGAAATTGAAAGAGAATGAAGAACTACTCTTTGATAGAAATCAAGAAATCAAAAGACTTGAAGAAAATGTTGAAAAATTAAGATTTGATAATGAAAATATTATACCTACAGCTAATAATAACAATAATAATGAGATTCTTCAGCAACAATATGAAGAAGCTCAAGAAAATTGGAAATTAATTGAAAGTTCATATTTAAAGAAAATCAATAATTTTGAAAATCAAATTGAAGAATTACAAAATTTAAATATTGGATATTCCAAAAAGATAAAGATTTTAACCAATGATTTAAAACAAAAATCAATTGATTATTCAAGACTTGAGGAACAAAATCAAACGATTGAAAGTAATTCTGGAACATTAGAGAAGAAAATTGAAACACTTAATCAAACAAATAAGACATTAAATAGTAATTTAGAGAAAATTAAACTTGAATTCAACAAAGAAAAGGAAAGTTTTGAGAAACATATTCAAAAATTAGAGCAAGAAAAGGAATCAATTGAATCAAGATTAAAACTACGTAATAATGAATTTGGGCCACTAAATCCACCTAATACTAATAGTTTTTATTTACAAGATTTATCATCGTCTTCATCATTAATGAAAACATTAAATACACCTAATTTGAATAATCGTGTCAATAATACCAACAATAATAAAAGATACTCAATTCAATCAGGAGATCCAACACAATTAAATAATAGACAAAATGCACCATTATCATCAAGTAATTCTACTTTTTCATTTTCAAGATTAAATAATATGCAACCAATGACCCCACAGGATAGAATTTTAAGACATCAAAATTCTATTGTATCATTTGATAGTATTGATAATGATAATGTTAGAGAGAATGAGAATGTGACATCAATAGATAATGATGGACCATTGGGTATTAAAATGAATCAATCATTTGCATCATTTACAACAGATTCACCACAAATGAATGATGGAGATAGTGAATTTATGATGTCAAATGATGAGATTGGATTAGGTATGGATGCGGAGACAGAGAATGGTATGAATACACCAATTATTGATAATAATAATAATAATAATGAAAGTTACATTGGTAAAAATATTCAAATTATGAATAAATTAGCATCACAGATACGTATACTTGAACTTGAAATTAATACATTAAGAGAGGATAGTAAAAGATTAGAAGAAGAGAAAGAATCTGCAAGTAATGAAATTGTTAGATTAATGAATGATAATGAAAAAGTTGAAGAGATAAGAGGAGAAGTTAAGGAACGTGATGAAAAGATAGCAACATTAGAGGAAAGTTATCATAAAGTATTAATAATATTAGGAGAGAAGGAGGAAAGACTTGGAGAATTAGATGCAGATGTTGATGATTTAAAAGATTTATTAAGACAACAAGTTCAACAAATGGTTGAAATGCAAGAAAAGATTAACACATTGAGTAATAAATAGGATAATTTAATAAGAAAGAAGAAATGAAGTAAGCTTTGTTCTATAAAGTGAATGCATAATATATATATGCATACTGTAGTTATATTTTATATAGAATATGATTAAAAGATATATTGTATTGTTGTTTGTTATATTGGATATGATTGAAATTTTCTCTAATTATTACCTTGTTCCTTTGCTAATTTAGTATGGGTATCAATATCATTGGATTCCCAAGGATAAGCAATCCATTTATCAGGTACATCTTCACCTGATAAGTACATACCACCATTCATTAAAGATTCATCAATTTCAGCTCTTTTTTCCTTTAATTTATTATTAACAACGAATATTGAGAATTTTGTATTACCCATATCTTTACCTAATTTATCTGCATTTTCTTTAATATCATTATATAATTCAGTTAAAGCATAATGAAGAGTAGTTCTTGTATCATCAACTTCATCAACGATTAAAATATTTTTACCAATTAATGAATCAAAATGTTGAGCTAAAGCACCAAAATCTAACCATTGAGTACGAATAACTTCTTTACCAATAGAATCAGAACCTGTACCCATATCTTCATAAAGTGATAAACCAATAGCTTGAATTGGAATATTTTTTTCACCTTGATGTCTTAAAAATGTACGAATAATTCTTGATGGAATAAATCCACCACCACCAATAGCGATTATAACATCAGGTTTACCAACAGTTGATAAGATTTGATCAGCTGCCTTTTGACATAATTTATGAACACAATCGTATGAGATATATATTTTGTCTTGTGACATTGTTATAATGTTAAATGAATGGGTTGGGGATGACCAACAGAAGAAAAGTTCATTAGAAGAGTCAGTAAATATAAAAATGTACAATTAAGTGAAAAACTTAAAAATTTTTTTTTTCTAAAAAATATTTCATTTCCGCGGTTGGAGAAGTCCTTTTACGAGGTTAGTATTACGTAAACATCTACACACAAATCTATACATGCCTATTCATCATCTTCATCATCCTTTTCCTGTTCAAGTTCTGCATCTTCCTCCTCTTCTTCATCATCATCATCATTATCATCACTATAATCAAACCCCCCCTCTCCATCAAGGACAACACTTGCACCTTCTAATGTAGTATTGTTAATTAAATCTAATTCTGTATCATTTCCAGTAATATTACCATTGTGTTCACTTTTATTATCATTTTCATTATTATTAGTATTAGTATTATTATTATTATTATTTAACATCATTTCTCTACGAATCGTTAATTGATCATTAAGTAATGTTAATTTACCTGATAATTTAACCATATTAACTAAATGTTTAGTATCTGAATTAAGAATGGCTTGTAATGACTTTAAATATGGAATTATTGTTTTATTTGTTAATAATATTGAACCTCTTAATATGAGTATAAATTTTAGCCATTGTTTAATATTATCGATTAATAACATATTAGAATGTAAATGATTACTTTGTCTATGATAATTAATAACACTTTGACATGCTTTAATAAATAAATTAGTTGTTTGTTCAATTTCAAGTAATGTAATCAATGATTGTATAAATGTAACATTATTTGATAAAATTCTAATAAAATTATCAGATTCAATTGCTTCTAATTTATTATCATCATTTATATAAGTTTCAATTTGTAATTTTAAATCATGAACTGATTCAAATGGTTCAATTGATTCTTCATCTTCCATATTTTGACTAATATCCTTAGTATCTTCTTGTCCTTCTTCCTCTATTTCACCCTCTTCTTGAACTTTAATTTCTTCGTGATCATTATCAGTTACATTTATTTTAACTAAATTTTCTAAATTTTTAATATTATTAAATTCTAAATCAGTTATTTTAATATTAAAATTATCATACCAAATTAATTTAAATACATTATCAATTATTGATGCATCTTCATTATTTAAAATTGGAGAATTTTGAAATGAAATTAATTTACCAATTTCACTACCACCATTTATTTGTAATTTTGCAAATGGTTTATTATTACCAAAATTAAATAAATCAATTGATCCATCAATTAATGATGCTGATATAATTTTATAATTTTGTAAAATATTATAATCATTAATATTATTTAATGAATTATAAGTTATTATCTTATTTGAATTTGAATCTAAATTTTTGTATAAATTAAATGAATGTATAGAATTTTGATATGAGATATAGATATAACCATTTGAAAATTTAAAAATTGAATCTAAATTAAATTTAATATTCGATAAATCAATAGTTTTCAATAATTTATAATCCATATTAAGTAAATATAATTTTGAATTTTTTTTAGATATAAGTAAAATTGCTTGATCTTCATCATTATAAATAATATTTGAAATTGATGAATCTTGTTTAAATGGAATTGAACGAATAACACTTGGTGATATAGATGAATAAAGATCTATAGTTGAAGAAGTTGAATTAAATGTAATTATATCATGATCTAAATTTCTATCAGTATATATAACTTCAATAGCTGAAAATTTTGAATCTGATGAAATTTTATTTGTAAAATCATTAGAATTTGGTGAATATATGATAATTTCTTGTGAATGTAACCAAATAACCAACATTTCCATTAATGAAGGATCAGATTCTTCTTCACTATTATCATTATTATTATCATCATCATCATCATCATTAGCTGATCTTTTATTACGATTATCAATTGGTGATTTATTTTGAGTCCAATGAAATGAAAGTGGAGGTTCATCATTTGAATAATCAATACGACCATTGGATGGAAAAAGTGCCAAATGGGTATTAGCAGGATGGCAGACCAATACTGCAGCAGAACCAGCAGGAGATGTGACAGTAGACATGTGATATGGTGGGTGGTTTACAAATAGAAAACTGTATCATCTACAGCAGTTAAAAGGTATTTCCAATGTTTAAAGTGAAAAATTTAAAATTTTTTTAAATTTTTTTTTTCTTTTCATTATGCGATTACGTAAGTTATTTTGTTAAGATAGTAGTTATATTGGTATAGAAAGGTATGTATATATACATATATAGACATCACATTACATCACTCACCAGTGTCTTGCCTGAATTCACTCTCAGCTAATGGTCCCACTCCAATATCAGCTAACATTTCCTCTGCAACTGTTGGACTACCCGTTCTCTGTAATCTTTGTAATAATTGAGTCTCTCGACGATTAGCTGTATCAATATCTCCCTGTAATGAAACAATATATTCAACTGCTCTTGTAAGTATTTGTCCCTTGTTGGGTCTACCATCTCTAGTACCAGTATTTCTATCTAAATCTTGAAACATTTCCGGTGGTATAAGTGCCAGTAATTCTCCTATACGTTCATTTACACCATCCCCACGTCTCTGTGTTTGAGATTGAGATTGTGTTTGAGATTGTGTTTGAGATTGTATATTATTATCCACCGGGGTTGACATTCCAATACCTCAAGAGAATAACATATATATATAGGAAAGTATACACTTAAAAGAAGACACAGTGTATAGAATATTAATAGAAGGTTCAAGAACAATGCTTAGAGTTAACGCGATATGGAATTGCCATTTCTTAAATATGGTGGTTTTTGCCATTGAGTACAAGTTATTACTTGTTTTTTATCCTTCTTTTGGCAAATAAATATGGTTGATTACTCTAAATGGGACGCTCTTGAACTTTCTGATGACTCTGATGTGGAAGTTCATCCAAATGTTGATAAAAATTCATTTGTTAGATGGAAACAAAGAGATATTCATGAAAAGAGAGCTCAAAGAGATCGTGAAATTAAAGGTTTACAAATTCAAAAAGAGATGTATACTGCATTAAATTCAAGAATGGATCAATTAGTTAAAGAAATTAGTGATGATGCAATTGTTAGTGAAGATGGTAGAAATGATTTTATTACTAAAACTTTCAACCCTAAGGAAAAATGTACTTTAGAGGATGATGAACAAGCTCCAACTTATAATGAAATGATGGAAGATTTATTCACTCAAATTGAATCTGATTTGAAAAAAGATGGTCAACCAATCTCTCCTGCAAATATAAAGGCAAAACTTGCTGAACATAGATTGAAAACTGAATCTGTTTTAAAGCAAATCGATCCAAAACTTGAAGAATTTAATTCGGAGAAGAAGAAACATATTACAAGTGATGATATTCATGAAGGTTGGAATAGTTCATTCATTAATAAAAAACCTACTGAAACTAAATTATCTACCAAAGCCAAAACAACAACAACAATTGAAACTCTTAACTCACCTGCAAAATCTAAACCTGCATCTACTAATACTACTATAAAACCTTCAAAACCAATATCTGAACTCGGAGAATTAGAATTGTTACCTGAAACAATTGAATTTTCTAAAATTGACAATCTCAAAGAATCTTGTAATTATATTATTTCACATTCATTCATTGCATGTACTCATCAAAAGGATGCTTTATTAATGAAATCTTTTGATTATCAATTAGCTGATGATACTCAATTAGCAGCTAAAACTATAGAGAAAGGTATCTTATTACAATTTGCATCAGATATTTTAGAAAATGCACCTGATCCAAATATGCCAATGACAATGCGTTTAGAATATATCAAACGTCTTTTTGGTCAATTAGAAATTGAAAATTCTCCAAGTAGACATGCATATGAACAAGAATGTGCAAGAATGATTGAACATGTTAAAACTCGTTGTAAAATAATTAAAGCTGAACAAGAAAGAGAAGGTGATGATGGCGATGATGAAAATGAAGATCATTTAGTTGAACAAATTCAACTTAGAAGTATGGATCCTGATACTAAATTAGTTGTTAATATACCAGAGAAAGGTACTGATGAATATAAAATTTATGAAGAATTACCAGCTGCAATGAAGGATGCTTTAAATACTGGTAGTTTAGATGAAGTTAATAAAGTTTTTGCAACTATACCCGTCGAAGAAGCTGAATTACTACTTGAAAAATTCAATGAATCAGGTGTTATTGGTATTCAAGCATTATTAGAAAATGAAGATCAATTTAAAGAATTAACTGAAAATCAACAAAAATTCGAACAAATGAAGGAAGCTGCAGAGAAGATTAATCTTAACGATAAACTAAATGAATTGGTATAGTCTAATTATCATATCATATCATATCATTATATCATACCATATCATGTTATTTTTATAACGTATAAATTTTATAAACAACTATATACATAATGTAAAATAAAGATTCATTCTATCTGTGACATCAACATCATTATTTATCTAACGCTGGCATTCTTAAGATTTCTCTTTCAGTGTTCTTAGATTCCTCTTGTAAAAGTTTTAAAACTTTAGAATTTTCCCATTTCTCTGGTAACGGAGTAATCTTGAAATTCTTTGTAGCCCAATAATAAATATCCCAATCTAATTCATCCAATAATTTATCATATTCAACTAACATTTCCATATCAAAAGTATCTAAATATTTTTTTGCAAATCTTGATAATAATAAATCAGTCTCTAAAATACCTCTCTTTCTACTTTGATAAACCAATCTTTTACGTAAATGTTCAATAGATTCACCTTCACGACTTATTGGTTGAACTCTAATAACAACATCATTATTTTCATCAACATAATAGTTTTTAACAGGTTGACCTTGAATAAATCCTTGTGGTGATGACTTTTTATTAATAGGAACAGGATCTGCCTTTGGAGCTTTAATAGCCAAACGAATAATAGAACTGTGGAATCCACGTACACCTAAACTACCTCTAAACATCATTACCTTTGGGAATATTAGAAGATATATATAATGTAAAAGAAGATCAAGAACAAACCTCTAACTATCGGAAGAAAAAGTGCACATTTCCATTACTTTTCCAAATGCCAAAATTATTAATCAAGATCTTTTTCAACCTTTTCAAAATCTTTTCTATTTGCTTTTCCGTTTTCGGTGTCGAAATAGTAGATTAATATAAGATAATATATTAAATGTCAGTTAAGAAACATAAGCTTGATGATGACATAGCATCAACCGCAAAGGATATAAGTGCTAAACATTCATATTCTATAATTAGTAGAATAACTAATGAAACTAAAATTCAAATTGCATTATCATTAAAGGGTGGTCATATTTCAGTTCCAAATTCAATTTTAATGAAAACTTATGAACCTGCAACTGATAGTAAAGCACAAGTAATTTCAATTCATTCAGGTGTTGGATTTTTAGATCATATGTTACATGCATTAGCAAAACATTCAGGATGGTCATTAATTGTTGAATGTATTGGTGATTTACATATTGATGATCATCATACTTGTGAAGATATTGGTATTGCATTAGGTGAAGCATTTCATGAATGTGTTACAAAGCAAAATTTATTGCGTGGTGTTAAACGTTTTGGTTCAGGCTATGCACCATTAGATGAAGCATTATCTCGTGCTGTTGTAGATTTAAGTAATAGACCTTTTGCAGTTGTTAATTTAGGTTTAAAAAGAGAAAAAATTGGTGATATGTCATGTGAAATGATTCCTCATGTTATTGAAAGTTTTGCAACTTCTGCAAGAGTTACATTACATGTTGATTGTATTAGAGGTGAAAATGATCATCATCGTAGTGAATCTGCTTTTAAAGCTTTAGCAGTTGCAATGAGAGATGCTTTTACTAAAACTGGTGGTAATGAAGTTCCTTCAACTAAAGGTGTTCTTATGTAAACAATCATACATACTATATAATATAAATTCATATACATACATACATTCATACATTCTTCTGTTAGTCTTTTTTAAAAAATTTACTGCTTATTTTCTAATTCATAACGTTTCTGTCTCCAAACATTGTATAGACCTAATGAACCACTTGTTAATCCTAAGACAACATGTAATGGTTTATACATATTCCAGTGGAAAATATATTTAGCATCAAAGATCATATCACATGTTAAACGAACTGCATTAATCTTGACAGTAGTTTTATCTCTCTTAATTTCAGATAGCTCATCATGATATAATTCATCATAATACATTTCTTCTTCACCAATTATTTCAGTATCTTCATTATCATATTTATCAATATCAGGACTTTCATTACGTTTAGTAGTAGTAGTTATCTCATTTATATTATTCTTCTTGATATCACTTACTATTCTTCTTGTACGTGCCTTAACTTTTTTATTCAATATTATTCTAGATTCTTTATCCTTTAATAAAATCCATTTATTCCAATCATTATTTAAACCAAGTAAAATTGATCCCATCCATGAATAAAGTTCATGATCTTCAGCAAATTGAAATAATGAATTACTGAAACTATCCTTACCACTACTATTATCATTTAGTAAAAATTTGAATCTATAAAGTAACAGAATTTCATCAGATATTGCATACCAAAAATTAATCATTTGTGATATTAAATCTTTACTTGTCCAATATTTAATAACAGTTTCCATTTTAACTGCAGGACCATCTAATGATGTTCTATCTAATAATATTTTTAGACTCCATTTAATATGATTACTAAATTTCCAAATTCTAAATGGTATCGTGCCAGCACGTAATAGATGTCTATAAATATTAAGACCTTGAAGTAATAATGATAATTTATTTGTAATATATGCAATTATAATAACAAATCCACGATGAATACTTTTTTGTGACATAATTTTTGCATATTTGGTCAATATCTTTGAAAATAATGTTATGATTGTTGAAATTGAATAAAATTTAGTATCATCTTTATCATGTGAGTCAACAGATTCAACAACTTCAATAAGTTTTTGTTCACTTAATACAGGTCTAACAATATTCCCATTACTATCCATTCCTAAATGTCTTGCAACACGTGGATTACCAAGTCCATGTACTTCATGAATTGCAGAAATAGTTCTAATAACGTATTGAACAGTTTTAGCAAGTTTATCCTTACCTGTAAGGTCATTAACACAAGCATTAAACACTTCAAATCCTGATACTTGTCTCTTAGTTGGTCTTTTACCATTGTTTCTAGCAATTTCCCCCTCGTATGGAACAGGCACCACCTCTTTCAATGCCATTATGTTGCTTATGTCTAGAAATACACCCTATATAACACTACAAAAAGTTTATTAAGTCAGAAAACGGAAAAAAAAATCAACAACTTTAGAATTTAAGCTGATATGATGACTCTCGCAGTTGTGGAGTGGTTTTCAATCGGACATTCCTTTAAGCTTGTTTTCTTTCTTTGGATAAATTTTACACTCTACAAAGCAATTGAACATGTCCGATACATCATTAATCACAAATACAACTTGTTTACACGTTTCTAATTTAAAAAAATCAGTTGAATGGTACGTCTCTGCCTTCAGCGTTGTCGTTGTTAAGGAAGTGGAAACTTCCGCATACAAATCAGCATTTATTGCATTAGATGGTGCAGATAAGGGTAAACCAGTATCAGCTAGAGATGGTGTAATTGAATTAAGATATCTTAAGAATGCACCTGCAAATGCAAAAATTTATGATGGTAATTCTGATCCATATAGAGGTTTCGGTCATTTATGTTTCTCTGTTTCTAATATTGAAGAAGCCCAAAAGCATTTATTATCAGAAAAGGTTGAATTTAAGAAGAAACTTGAAGATGGTAGACAAAAGAATATTGCATTCATTCTTGATCCTGATCATTATTGGGTTGAATTAATTGAAAATGAAATTAATAAACAACCAAATGAATATAATTTATCATCAAATAAGATGAATCATACAATGATACGTGTTAAGGATCCAGTTAAATCATTAGAATTTTACAAAGGTACATTAGGTATGAAATTATTCTCTAAGAGAGATTTCCCTGATGCTAAATTTACATTATATTTCCTTGGTTATGAACATAGTGAAGGTTATGTTGAAGGTTTAGAGACTCCTGTCCCACAAGCTGGCAGACAATCAATTATTGAATTAACACATAATTGGGGTTCAGAGAATGATGACACTGAATATTACGTTTTCGGTAAGGATGAATCCGTTATTGGATTCGATCATTTCTCTGTCTCATGTAAAGACTCTGCTTCATTCATTAAGAAACTTGAAAGTGAAAATGCTAAATTTATCTCTAATGATGGTACTTCAGCAACAATTGCTGATCCTGATGGATGGAAAGTTGAAATCCATTCATACGATTACTTAAACTAGTATGTATATCCTGATGTTTTTTTTTGATATAATATATGATATAAAAACAAAACAAATTAACAAACTCAATGAACTATTATACTAACATAAGATTTATTACTTAGTACAAGCAAACTGTAAACCTTTTTATTTATATTACTCTTTATTTATTCCTCTTTAAATTTCAAACTAATAGAATTAACACAATGTCTTTCATCAGTTGGAGTTTTAAAACCTTCACCTTTGAAAACATGACCTAAATGACCTCCACATCCACTACACATAATTTCAGTTCGTATAGTTCCAAAACTATTATCAGTTTCGGTTTTAATTGCACCTGGTAAACCTTCATAAAATGCAGGCCAACCACATCCCGAATGGAATTTTGTGGTAGATTTATATAATGGTTGTCCACAACCTGCACATTCATAAATACCTGATTTATCAAATTCATTATATTCACCAGTATTTGGTCTCTCTGTAGCTTTTTCTCTTAAAACTGCAAATTGAGCAGGTGAAAGTACTGCCCTCCATTCAGATTCTGTTTTAACTTTATTAGACATACTATAGAATCTCAAACAAGCTCTTCTTGCAATGTTCATCGTATATAATATATAAATAAAGATGTTACCAAAAGAACCATGATTTATAATATAGGGACCGGAAAAATGTACTGAATCGCTGATTAACTTCAAATCTTTATTATATTACACTTTAATCTATATTTTACATAAAAAGTATTAGCTTTACAAAAAGATATTACTGCATAAATTATACATAAATTAAACAAGAAAATTATGACTAGTAAACATATCTAAAATGTTTGTTTTGTTTATCAGATAAATCTAATTGTAAATCACCTTCAATTATTTCAACTTCTTCAATTTCTTTACCTGAAAAACCTTCCTTCCTCTTATTTTCAAATCTTACAACTAAATAATATAATATACCAGTAAATGCCATAATTGCAAATGATGCTTCCATTGCATGGATACCCATTGGATAAGTTGGAGATTGTGAATCTTTGAAAAAATAAGGTCCAATAATATTACCAACTGCATACCAAACACCAACTGAAATTGACATAAAAGTTTTCTTTGTAACACCTGAAGTATTTGATGATGTTAATGCTAACATCAAACACCAAGGAACATTATAGAATCCCATCAGATAAACACCAGCTAATGCTGCATGTCTATTTTCATGTGGATTAATTTTATTAACCATAATTGCACCTGCAAGTGCAGGTAAACAACTTAAAACCCATAATAAACATCTAATATTTTCAATCCACATACATAAAGCTGTGACAATTATACCACCACCTAATGCAACAGCTGCCTGAGGTGATGCCATTAAAGTAGTTTTCAAAGCTGAAAATCCAAAACCTTTGATAATTAATGGATTAAAATTAGTTATACCAGCATTTGTAATTGCTTGACAAATAATAAATGCAACAATTATATAATATTTTGGATCTTTCAAACTTTCAAAGATGTGATGAAGGTTAATTTTTGCATGTTCATTCACATTAACTTTTGTACCAGTTTGATTACCAATAATTCTTAAATATGCAATTTGTCTCTCTCTTTTAGTTAAAAACCAAGCAGTTTCAATATTATCAGGTAATATGAAAAATAATAAAATTGAATAAGCAACTGTAACAGCACCATAGATAATGAAAAGATATTTCCAAGTTGGTAATTTACCATTGATTAAACCAATACAGTGACCGAAAATACCACCTAGAATACCAGCTAAAGTGTTAAAATATAGTACTGTACGTAAAGGTTGTTCAGATTTAGTCCACCAAATTGAAGCAATAATCATAAAACAAGGTAAAATTGAAGCTTCAAATATTCCTAAAAAAAATCTAACAGCTACTAAACCTCCGAAATTATGACATGCGGCCATACACATTAAAATACCACC
The DNA here is from genome assembly GCA_030579415.1 of Pichia eremophila. Lineage (NCBI taxonomy): Eukaryota > Fungi > Ascomycota > Pichiomycetes > Pichiales > Pichiaceae > Pichia > Pichia eremophila. The sequence goes on along the minus strand of JAKTQW010000003.1, from coordinate 169,553 downwards.
CCAAATACCTAAACAAATTGAAACAAATTTACCTATTTTAACTCTTGGAATTAAAAAGAAACAAATAAATTCCCCTAAAAGATACCCAAAATAGAAGACAGATGCAACAGTGGAGAACTGACTTCCAACTAAGTGAGTATCTTGTTTAATATTATAAACATTTGCAATACCTAAGGAATTTTTATCGAGGAATTCTAAGAATGCAATTAAGAATAAATTTGTACAAATGAATAAATCAATCTTCCAGAGTACTTTTCTTTTGATGGATGGGTTTTGTTCCATTTCTAATAATAGTTGATTCTCTTCATCCTTTGAACTAAATAAAATACTATTTGTTGATTGTGTGTTCAATGGTGCTGTATCAACATGTTTGTCATTTTCTTCCTTTACAGACTCAAAGCTTTCCATAGAGTTCTTCTCGCTTTGACTTAAACTAAAATTCGTATGCTAAAATATATCCAATAGAGAGGAGAATTAGCTGTAGTTTTATAACCTTACACCTTCTGATATACTATATTATTATATATATATATTATATAATCAATGAATAAACTTTGTCGGAAAAACACTTGCCAACCCACCAGGTCATCGTGACAATAATACATTAAACGAATATATATTATATATACGTCACAATACCTCGGGAGTTCCGACAAACTTTTCATTGATAAGCTTTTCCGTTATGAAGAGGTGGAGTTGGGTCGATATCGATGCCACAGTTTTATCTTGTGAAGGTTACTACAGTCAACCACTAGATGTATGTTTTTCTGTAGAAAAGTATGAGTTCAAGTACAGAACTTAATGGAGATCACTCATTTATAGAGGATCCACGTAATGAGAATATCAAGATTGGTATAAGGGACGGTGTTAGTTTAAAATATGAACTATTCCTGAGAAGTGAAGCTAAAATATCAGTTTTCGATTCATCAGTGCTTGTAGGTGATGGTGTATGGGAAGGGTTACGTGCAATTGATGGTAATATTCAATACGTTTATGAACATTTTGAGAGATTATTTCAATCTGCGTATGCATTATGGATTGATTTAGGTTTAACAAAGCAAGAATTACTAAAATTAATTTATCAAACAATTGATGCAAATGAAGGTATGAGAGATAGTAAGGATGTTCATATTAGATTGATTTGTACAAGAGGTTTAAAATCAACTCCTTATCAATCAAGGAAGGTTAATATTGGTAAATCATTGATAATTATAATCCCAGAATATAAGAAAGTTGATATTAAATCATACGATGTTGGTATTAAATTAATGACATCATGGGTTCGTAGAGGTAATTCAGATACTAAAGATGAAATGTGGAATCATTTATCAAAGGCAACTGATGTTTTAGCGAGTATGTCAGCTGAGAGTGCAGGTGCTGATGGTGCATTAATGTTAGATACTAATGGATTTGTTAAAACTTGTAATGCAACTAATTTTTTTATTGTACGTAAGGGAGAATTATGGGCTCCAACTAGGGATAATCAAATGCATGGTATTACTAGACAAAAAGTACTTGATTTAGCAAGAGATGCAGGTATAGTTGTTAAAGAATTAAATTTTACAATGACTGAAGTTTATACAGCTGATGAAGCTTTCTGTACAGGTACAATGGCATCACAAATCTTTGTTAAACAAGTTGATGGTATTCGTATTGGTAAAGGAACTGTTGGCCCTGTTACTAAACGTATTAGTGAACTATATAAAGAGGATGCATGGAGAGATGTTCATACATCAAGAGAAGATACACTTAAAAGATTAGAATCCTAAAGAATTCGAAAACGGTGTCTTTAAAATGTAAAATTATTTAGATTATTTCTTAATTAGGTAATATTTTAATGAACATGAAAGTTGATTTTAATTATTTCGTGTTTGTTTTTTAATCATTAAAATATGTACTTCTTTTGTTTGGATAATGAGTAAAACACCACAGGGGACACCCATTAGACCACATCGTAGGATAAGTGGTAAAGGAACTGATGCTAAATATTTATTTTCATCCCCATATGGGGGTAAATCGCCCTTTCCGATGCCAATTTTATTACCTGAACAATACAATGAAGGTACCGAAGTAAATAAACAACATGAGAAATCACATATAGATATATTTGATAAATCTGTTGTTAAAGAATTAGAGATACCACCAGTGGGAACAGAAATAACTAATCAACCATTTTTCAATGATGAAATGAGAATTGATTTTTTAAACGGATTGAAAAATTTTGAAAAGCAAATGAATAAATTAAATCAAATGAATAGTACAGTTGTTGAATTAAATGAATCATTAGGTGCATATCTTTTTGGACTTTATCAAAATGCTTGGTGTGTTAATTTAACAGATAGTGGAGAATTTATTGAAAAAATGGAAAAAATTAAACAGATCAATAAACTTAAGGATGAAGTTGAAAATTTGAAAAATCAAGTAAGGTTGAAAAAAGAGGAAGAGAATAATAGAAGGAAAAGTACTATACCACCTCCATCTATTCCTAGATTATCAATGATTAATCGTTCATCATTAACAGGACGAGCTAGGAAGAGAGTTTCTGTTCAAACACAACCCATTTCTAAACCAGGTCCCCAGAAATCATTTCTCAAAGCTGGAAGTCGAAGTAGGGCATGGAATACTAATACTAATACCAACACTGTTACAAGACCTAGCAGAAATGGACTTGGATTAAATATTGATTACGCAACGAAGTTTCAGGTGGATGATTCAGTTGATAGTATGAGTGATACAAGTGAAGTTCAAACATTAAACACGATACGACGTTTGCAAGAGAGAAGATCTGATAATGTTTTCACACGTGTTAGTGCTAAAACTCGAAATAGTAGAACTGAGAGAAATGGTGAATCATGGCAAGTTAAACATAATAAACCATTTAGGTAAAATTGTATAATAATAGTAATTTTTCAATTTTTAATAATTTATAAATGATTTGAGTATGAAAAAAATATACAAGTAAAGTAATCAAGAGTATACATTATATATAAGGAAAAAATGCAACAAAAACAATAAACAAGATGGCATGACTAAGGTTTTGGAATATGAACAGATTTTGAAATCATTAAACAACCTTGTAAAAAGTAAAAAAATGAAATTGGATGCCATTCATAAGGTGTACCTTCCCATAACAAACCTAAAGGTAAATTATCACCAATCATATTTTGACTAATTAAATAAGATAATACAGCAACTAACCAAAGAGAAGTTGGAATTGGGAAACCTTCAAAATATTTTGATTTACCTGATACATCTTTTGGGATATTAGTAACAGTTACATTAAATCTTGCTAATCTACCTAATCCACATAATACCATGAATACTAAATTCAAAGTATCTGAAGTAGTTTGCATACCAGAACAGAATGCAATTGCAGATGGTGCAACACCGAATGATATTAAATCAGCTAATGAATCTAGTTCTTGACCAATCATTGAAGATTTATTTCTTAATCTAGCAACTTTACCGTCAAAGAAATCAAAGAATAAACCAAGAAATGTAAAAAAGATAGCACGTTGTAAATAATGTGATTGTGAAGTTAAAGTGAATCTTAAACAAGAAATTATTGAATAAAAACCTGAAAATCCATTAAGCATTGTAATACAATCTGCCATATGTAAATTTCTAATAAATGATAAATGTCTATCATCAGTAGTGAAAGCTCTTATTTCATGTTCATCAGGAGGAGGTAAAGGTTCCTCATGAAGTGAGAAAATTGATGACATTGATGATGATCTTCTCTTTAAAGGTTGAATACCTGAAGATATTGAAGTTGTTAAAATTTCACATTCTGAATCAGATACAACTGCACTTTCAGCAGATGCTAAATCGATTTCATTTTCATCTGATAATTTACTCATTTTTGATGCTCTAGATGACATTTAATTGCAGCAATTGGATGTAAATTGAAGAAAAGAATACTGTACACATATAAATTGTAATTTAATTACCCTTTATATTCCATGTGTAAGTTCCTAAGTGATTTGAAAATTTTATTAAACGCACCCACAGTTACTATGTTTGCATGTGCAATTTTATATGATTATTACGTAATATTATACACATTATAAATATTATATAGTAACTAACCTCTTACAACTGCATCAATACATTTAGCAACATAGGCAACATTACCAGGGTTAAGACCTGCAATTGATGCACGTCCACTGCTTACTAAATAAACACCATGATCTTTTTCTAAAGATGCAACTTGTTCAGGTGTAAGACCAGTAAATGAGAACATACCTTGTTGTTCAGTAATATGATTCCAAGTACCAGGAGTTTCAAGACGATTTAATTCATTAACTAATTCTTGTCTCATTTTACCAATACGTGAAGACATTGTAATTAAATCTTGTTCCCATTGTTTATAAAGTTCTGGAGTATTTAAAATTTTTGAAACAATTTTAGCACCATAAGCAGGAGGATTTGAAATTTCTGATCTAATAATTTTAGCTAATTGAGATTGAATTGCATTTTGTAAAATTTCATCATTTGAAGGTAAAACAACATGAACTGCACCAACTCTTTCACCATACATACCAACATTTTTAGCAAATGATTGACAAATTAATAAACCTGGGAATTGATATTTTGAACCCATATTATTAACAGCTTGACGAACTGCCCAAGCATCTTTTGCAAGTGAACCTGATGAAAAACCTTGATAAGCTGAATCAAATAATGGTAAATGACGTTTCTTTGATAATGCATCTAAAATTTTACTCCATTGTTCCTCATTTGGATCTAAACCTGTTGGATTATGAGCAGTTGCATGTAATAAAAACACAGAACCTTCAGGTGCTGAATCAATTGTTGATAAAAAACCTGATAAATCTAATGATTTAGTTGAAGTATTCCAATAAGGATAATATTCAGTTTTTAAACCTAAAACATTAAAGATTTGGAAATGATTTGCCCAAGTTGGATTGGATAAATAAATTGTTGGTAATGATTGAGAAGTTGATTCAGCTTCATTTTCACTTTTATATTGATCTTTAATAAATTTACCTGCAATATGTAAAGCACCAGTACCTGATAAACTTTGAATTGAAACTAATTTATTATCAGATAATGCCTTTGAATCATCACCTAATATAACTTTTGCAGCAGCTGAAGTAAAAGATGGGAAACCAGTAATTGGTAAATATTCATGATTATAATCAGAAGAATTTTGAAGCATATTTTCAGCAAGACGAACTGAAGGTAAAATCCAAGGTTTACCATTATCATCCCTATAGGCACCAATACCTAAATCGACTTTATTTGGCCTTAAATCTTTTGCATATCTAGCCTTCAATCCGAAAAGTGGATCAGCTGGTAATTGTTTAATATTAGTACGAAAGAAACCTCTTGACATTGTGTTAGAGACAGAAGGAGAGTCGGTAGAAGAAGAATTAGAAGAATGAGAAGCCATTGAAATGTAAATTATAAATGGCCAGAAACTGATGTGGAGATAGTAGACCCTTTAAATAGATAGATAATATATTCACTAATGGTAATGATTAGACTATAGTGACTGTAATGACTCCTATTCCCATATACCACTGTAACCTTTTTTCCCCTTTCTCCACACTGAGAGTCATGCGGAAAAAATTTTATTTATTTTACATCAAATTACGTAATACAATGACTCATTTACGTAATCTAAATAGGTAATACTCCGGGCCAGTCCCATCGACCGTGGAGTCATCTACATTTTTACTTTTTTTTTCTAGCCGATATCCGAGATGTAAACAATTCCTAAAAATTACGTAATACCCGATTTTACCCTACTTTTCTCAAAATGTTTTTTTTTCACTCAATTAAATTTACTATAACAGCATGAAATCAAAATGCATTAATAATCTTGATCTTGAACTTTGATCTTGATTCTTAGATAATATTCACTTACCAAAAGTATATCACTAACATTATGGATCTTTTAGGTGATATTGTAGAACATCCAACTGAGAAACCCACTCTAAATGAATCAATAAGACCTGCAGTTATTGCATCTGCAAAGAAACCAAGTAGATGGAAACAAAGATTACAACAAAAAGGTATAAATTCAATGTCTGGTGTTGTTCATAATGAAATTACTTCAGAAAAACAACCTTCATTATTTACGAAAGATGAAGATACTAATATGAGAAAATTTAATGATCCAAGGGAAAGGAAGTTAGATTATACTGGATTATCAGAATCTGAACAAATTCATCAAGAAAATATTGAAATTTTATCAAGAATGTCAACTGACGAAAGAGAAGAAGCTAAACAAGAATTATTAGATTCTTTAGATCCTCAAATATTACAAATGTTAATGCGTCGTTCTGCTAAAAAATATGGTAATTCAAATGATAAATCTGATAAAGATGATACTAATACTAAATATGTTATAAAGGATGATCCACTTTATCAACCTGTTGAAGGTTCAATGGGTACTTGGGTTGGTGGTGAACATGAACTTGATAGAGAGGAACAAATAAAGGAAGTACCAATTGAAAAAATGAGAGAAACTGTACAAATCAGAAAACATGCTCCACCACCAATTAAAACATCTAGTACAAATACTACCACCACATCATCTTCTACCACACCACTACTTAAATCTGCAATGAAAACATCAGAGAGTGTTGATGATTCATTAAATGAAATAGTTGATGATTCAAAACCTAAAAAGATACGATTTAGTAAAGAATCCAAAGTTATTTATCTTGATCAATCAGAGAAAGTTAAACAAGATACTCCTTCACCTTCAAATTCTGATGGTGAATGGGAAGATGTTGAAGATATTAATGATCGTACTGCATCTCCAGAAATTTCATTACCTAAAATAGATGATGATGCAGCTCCATCCATTGAAGATGCAAAGAAATTATGTGATGATCCAACTCACGACCATGATCACGACCATGAACATACACATTCAGGTATTCATTTCCCCAAACCGACTCAACCATATGAGGAACTAGACATTAATGATCCAAAATTCAATGATAAATTATATGAGAAATATTATCCAGACTTACCAAAGAACCCTCAACAATTAGAATGGATGAAACCAACAACTGTTGATGATATCCCTCAAGAGATTGAATATGATTCAATAGAATCTGTTAGATTTGATTTCAAGGGTAATATAATTACCAGTGATAATATTGGTGATTATTTAAGTGAAAATCAAGGATTATTTAATCATTCACAAAATCCCGAATTACCTGGTTATACATTACCTGAATTAGCACATTATTTAAGATCAACATTCCCAGGTCAAGTATGTATTGCTTGTCGTACATTAGGTAGAATTATGTTTAAATTAGGTTCATTAGAATATCAAATTAATGAACAAATAAATGATGAATCAAATATTAAAAAGGAAGGTACTGAAGGTAATTTTGAAATTGAATGTTGGAAATTAATTGATCAATTGAAAATTATTCAATTATTAGAAATGTATTCCTCTGATAATCAAAAAAATTTATCAATTAAAAATTATGCAATTGATGCTCTCTGGCTATGGAAAAAATGTAAAGGTGATGAAAAAATACGTAAATACAGAGAAGATAATAAATCTAAAGAATAATTTTCTAATATGTGCATCTTATGATCTATAAATTTTTTATAAAAACTCACTCAGTGACTGTGGTAATACTAACTTTATTAATTGTAGAATTTAATCTTTCATCTCTAATAACTTTATAATAATGATCAGTAAAATCAACTGCATTCATACATCTTAAAAATTTTTCATCATGTGTAATTATTATTAATTGGAAATTCTTTTGAGCTGATCTTTCCTTAATAATTGAATGTAATGATTTTGCTAAACTTTCAATATTTTCATCATCTAAGTTAGTTGTTGGTTCATCCAATGCAATCATACCAAAATTCAAACAAAAACATTCAGCTAATGCAATTCTAATTATAATTGATGCTAAAACTTTTTGTCCAGCTGAACATCTACCTCTCATATCTAATTCAGTACCATTTTTAATCATAACAACACGATAATTATATGATCTATTATTACTTGCAATTGAATCAGTTTGCTTCTTCATTGCAATTGGATCAGATTTAATTTTTATCGTTTCAATATCATTACCCATATATGTCTTCTTCCATAATTCATCAATAATATTATTAATTTTAAGCATTTGTGTTTGATGAAATTCCATAACCCCATTATCTGTCGCCTTATATAAAGTTGTTAAATCAGTAGCTAATGCTAATTTTGTCTGTAATTTAGAATATTCATTACTATATTTAACATCAATATCTTTATAATCTCTGGAAACTTCATTTATTAAATCAACTCTCTGTTTATTCAATTGTGTAAGTTCACCTAACTTAACAGCATAGTTTTTCTGATATGATTGTTGTGTTTTCTGTAATTCATTAATCTTAGCCAAATATTCTTCACGCTGGGCTAACGCTTTCTTCATATCTAGTTCTCTAATTTGTTCCTCAATAGTTATTAAATCTGCTTCATATTGTAATAGATTAAGATTGGCTCTAATATTTCTTTCTTGATTATTAGAATCTGATGATAATAATTCCAATCTTCTAAGTTCTTCATTATTTTTCACATTATCTTCAACCATTCTCTCAATATTTCGTTTCTTGTTCTCAATACTGTAAATAATTTCATTTGTACTAACTTCAGATTCATTATCTTCACTAACTTCAATTTCTTTCTTGACTTTAATAAATTCTTGATAATATCTTTCTAAAATCATCAATTTATCTTCGAATATGTTCATCTCTTGATCTCTTTGGTTCGTTGCTCCTTTGAGTTCATTAATGATACTCTCAATTTGAGAATCACAATTAATTATATTTGGTTTTGTATTATGAATTCTCGAATTAAGTTCATCAAGTTCCTTTTTACTTTCCTCAATTAATTTTTCTAAATTTACAACATCTAGTGACTTTAATTCTAATTCATTAATTGATAATTTTATTTTATTTATATCATTCTCTAATTCAACTTTTTTATTATATTTCAAATCTTTATCAATTTGTAATGATTGAATTTCAGTTCTTAATCGCTTAATTTCATTGTCTAATTCAACTTCCCTCTTCTCTAATTGAGTAACATCCATAGTTGAATCGTTGTTTGATAATTGCTGTTGTAATTTATAGATCTCATCATCATTATTTGATATATCATTTAATGCACGAGTATATTTTAATACATCATTTTCAATACTTTTCAATTTCTTCATTTCATCATCCAAACTTTGAAATTTATCTTTTAACGTTTTCAGTTCTTCATCATAATTGAAAATATCCCTTTTTAAATCAACATCTTTAACATCTAATTCAGGTAATAATACTTCACTAATATCCTTGATTCTTTGAATACTATTTTGAAATGCTTTCAATTTATCAACACATTGTTTCTTAATCTCTGTTTTCTCATCATTATTTTTCTTTAATGATAGTTCATTTGTACGTATTTCTAATATTTCCAGGAACTTAGATAATTGAAATCCATCATCAAATTTACGCTTACATAAATAACAAATATGTTTCTTCTGTGCATGAGCTATTGCACGTTTATTAAACATTGTTAAAAATTGAATATCCTTTGAATCTTCAAGTTCTTCATTATAATTGTCTTCTATATTGTTCAATGATTCTGTATATTCTTCCAATTTGAGTTCATCCCTATATACGGAATTGTAAATTTTTTGTAATTGCATGAATTTAGAAGTTAATTCAGATAATTCATTTTTCAATTGATTTCTTTGTTCAGAGATATAATGTCTATTCATTTTGAGTTTTGAAATTTTACCTTCAAAATTGAGTATCTTCTCATTATTTAATTCAATTTGATCTTTAATCTCTTTGATCTTACTGTTGTAAGTGGTTTGTAAATTATCTGTAACTTCATGAATTGGATGAATTTTGTTTTTAATCTCTATAATTTCATTATTTGTACGTTCATTAATATCTTTCAAAAACTTTACTTTTGACAATACATCAGAATCAAATCTCGATGATTTTAATTTATTCCTGACGGAATCCAACTCAAATTCATCCTTCCTAATAAGATTTGAATTTTCAGTTAATTTATTGACAATTTTACCAACTTCATCATTTAAAATCATTTCATTTAACATTTCTTGTTTATTCTCCAATTGTTTACGTAAAACGACTAAATTTGATTGATTTTCAGGTACATTTGCATATTTTGCCTCTAATTGTGATAATTTACGCATATTATTATTATAATCAGTAGTCATATATTCAACTTGTTGATGAAATTTAATTTTCGTCTCCCTTGCCCTCTCTAAATTAACATTAATACCATTAATGACTTCTTTGTAATGATTTGATCTTTGATCCTTATCTTGAGAGAGAGTTGATTTAACTTCTCTCAAAGCAATATCAATATCATTCTTAACTTTTTGAGGATCTAATAAATTTTTATCATATATTTCATGTTCAAGTTTCTTGAGGTATTGTTTTTTTCTATGTATTTCATTAGCTATTGCTCTTTTACTAGCCAAGTTAAGATTTTGAGATTCTAATTCATTACGATTTTCATCAATCTCTTTGGTATAATGTTCAATTTGTTGTTTCAGCTTATTAATATGATTCAATTGATTTGCAATTGTATTTGTAAAATTATTTAAATCATCTTGTAAAGCTTCACGTGGTTTATTCAATATTTCAGTTGTTAGTTTAATAAGTTCAATATTTTTCAAAAGTTTTTCATGATCATGTTTAAGTGATTCAATTTTAGATATAACTCTTTCATAATCTTGATTTGATGTAAATAAAGTTGATAAATTTTCATTAATTTTTTCAAGTGATATCTTTATTGATTCAATCTCATCATTATAAAATTCAATTTCATTTGATAATTCATTAATTTTAGATTTTTTCAAATTAGATTTCTGTTTATCATTTTGTAAATGTTGAACATTATTATTGATTAATTTTATATCTCCATTAATTTCCTTATTAATTGATTTTATAGAATCTAAAATTTTAATAAATTTAGATGAATCGAAAATTTCATCAAATTTTTTCTTTAATACTGAAGATTCAGAAATTGGCCAAAAACTATCATCTTGATGACAAAAAACAACATAATTAAGTATTGATTTGGATACACCTAAATGATAAGGTATTAATTTTTCAATATCTGCAATTTTAGAACTGATAGTTTGCTTTTCACCATGATTAATTGCCATCAATTGATTTTCCTTTGTTTTGAAATTAACTGTACCAGTTTTAATATTTTTACTTGACATTAAACTTTTACTTAAAATCATATTAATATGTTTATTGTTGACAAATGCTAATTTGATTTGAGCTTTGGTTTCATTAGCGTTATGTAAATTGGGATCATTGATAAATAATGCACCATTTTTAGTATTTGGTGGTAGCTCATTTGTAGTTGCATATCTTAAACATTCAATAATTGTTGTTTTACCTGATCCATTTGTACCAACAATTAAAGTTAAAGGTTTCCCAAACTGTATAGTTTCTTGAGTTTCATCTGAGAATGATCTAATCCCACTGATGGATAACTTATAGATACTAGACATTGCCACTCCAGAGGAAAATATCTGATCTAAATCAAGCTGAGCATTTGCCATTGGTGTCTTGTCAGAAAGAAGACTTTACGCGTACTAAATGATTTGATGTTGCGGTCGATGCGTCTCTGCTATTTTATCAAAAATTTTCCACTGGGTTCAGTGACAATGGAATTTATGTTCTGACTCTTTTAACTCTTGATTTAAATGGTTCTTGAAAGTTTGAATATTGTTCTACAGAGTGGTCTTTTATCTCTGTTAATGCATCTTGGGAAAGTTCTTTTACAACAATTGATGAAGATGAGTGAAAGTACTACACAACAGGCACAAACAACATGGATAGCTCCACTTACTGAACCAAGTAAAAGTGTTCTAAAATTATATAATACATTAACTCATAGTAAAGTACCATTTAAACCAATTAAGGAAGGTAAAATTAAATGGTATTCATGTGGTCCAACTGTCTATAATTCATCTCATATGGGACATGCAAGAAATTATGTTTCTATTGATATTAACAGAAGAATTTTAGAAGATTATTTTAATTATGATATTACATTTATTCAAAATGTAACAGATATTGATGATAAAATTATTATCAAGGCAAGAGAGGAAGAATTATTCAAAAGATTTATTGAAAAAAATAATGGTAATGTTAATGAAGAAATTCTAGATGAAATTTGGACTTCTTGGGATCAATTTGTTATTAAAAATGTTAAATATGATGGATCAAGAGATGAATTTGGTAAATGGTTTCAAAATCAAGATTTAATTAAAATTGGTATTGAAGATCCTAAATTAGTAATGTATATGAAAGGTGCAATTAAGGCATGGAAATCATTAAAGGATGAAAATAAATCAAATGATATTAATAAATTTCTTGAAGGTATTAAAGATGTTATTGTACCAACTTTAGATGAAAAATATAAATCTACAATTACAGATCATAGTATTTTCCGTAAATGTTCATCATATTGGGAAAAACAATACGATTTAGATATGAAGAGATTAAATGTTAGAGAACCAAGTATTATTACAAGAGTTAGTGAATATGTACCTGAAATTGTTAAATTTATTGAAGGTATTATTAATAATGGATTTGCATATGTTAGTAATGATGGTAGTGTTTATTTTAATACAAGTAAATTTGATAATGATTCATGCCATTCATATGCAAAATGTCAACCATGGTCAAAGGGTGATATGAGTTTAATTGAAGATGGTGAAGGTAAATTAAGTAGTAATAATGGTAAACTAAATTCAAGTGATTTTGCACTTTGGAAATCAAGTAAATTAGGAGAGCCATATTGGGAAAGTCCATGGGGTCAAGGTAGACCAGGATGGCATATTGAATGTTCAGTTATGGGAGGTGATTTTGTTGGTGAACATATGGATATTCATTCAGGTGGAATTGATTTAGCATTTCCACATCATGATAATGAATTAGCACAAAGTGAAGCCTATTTTGAATGTAAACAATGGGTTAATTATTTCTTACATACAGGACATTTACATATTGAAGGACAAAAAATGTCTAAAAGTTTAAAAAACTTTATTACAATTGAAGAAGCATTGATGGAACATAGTTCAAGACAATTAAGATTGATTTTTGCATTAGTTCCATGGAATAATGGATTAGATTTTAAGAAATCATTATTAAATGAAGCAAAATCTATCGAAAGTACATTTGATAAATATTTTAGTAAAGTTAGAGCTTTAATCAATGAAAAGGAAGGATGTGAATTTGAGGAAGATATTAAGAAATATGGTGAAGAAGAGAAAAAATTAATGGAAGATTTTGAAAAAATGAAAGATGTTATTCATGATGATTTATGTGATAATTTAAATAGTGCAAGTGCAATTAGACATTTACTTGATATTATTAATTTAAATAATATTTACATTAGTAAAAAGGATAATAAAGAGATTAGAATTGATGAAGTTAAAAGAATTTGTGAGTATGTTAGTAAAATGCTTGGTATATTTGGATTTGAAGTTCGTAAAGATGGATATGGTTGGGAAGTTTCCAATGTAGGTAAATCTAATGGTGGTGTTAATAATAATAATAATAATAATAATAAGGAAGAAATTATTTTACCAATTGTTAAACTTTTAAGTGAATTTAGGGATAATGTTAGAAACATTGGTATTAAGAAGAAAGATGAAGATAAGGAAATTAGTGGATTAATTTTAAAGATGTGTGATGAAATTAGGGATAAATTAGTTATTGAAGGAGGAGTTGGATTAGAGGATAGAGAAGGTGAAAATAATGGAGCATTAATTAAGATGTTAAGTAGTGGTGAAATTGAAGAATATAGAACTAATTTAGAACAAAAGGAAGCAAGAGAGGCAGCTAAATTAGAGAAGAAGAGACTTGCACAGGAGAAGGCAGCTCGTGAAGAAGCTGAAGAGAGATCACGTGCACAGATTGAAACAAAAGATTTGTTCAGAGATAGTACATTATACAGTGAATGGGATGAAGATGGTGTTCCATTAAAGAGTATTAATGGAGAGGAAGTTAGTAAGTCAAGCAGAAAGAAGATGGTAAAGCAAATGACAGTCCATAACAAACTCAGAGAGAAGTACGGTATGTAAATAGTAGTTGTATACATTTATAAGTATTCTTTGAAACTGAAAAAGAAAAGATTTCCGTTTTTCACCACTAAAATAACCCAAAATAAAACCATCTCCGAGCGACAATCCATCAGGGAGAAAAGATCAACTGGCGGATCAATGAGACCTTACTGGGGAGATCCATTGAGATCAATGGGGAAATTAGAGGGTAACTATTTTTTCTCACTTTTTTTTGGTGAAAAAAACACAAAAACTCCATTTTTCCAATTCTTTCCCTCCACTGGAATCGTCCGTTTTCTTTTAACGTTTTCTTTTATTATTGATAATTATATATCATTTAACAAACATGTCTGCATTTAATTTCAACTTTAGTGCTGATCTGGCTTGTTATTCATTATCTCTAAATCAGCAAAATGTTTCAAATAATCATTTAAATAATAAAATTTCGGACTCTTCATTTTTAACCTCCGGACATTCTCCATCTCATTCTTTAACTTCAAATTCAACTTCAAAACTTGATTTACTTATTCATACTGCAACTAATACTTCAAATAATACCCCTTATATTAATAATACCAATACTTCATCACCTTTACCATCTCAAACACCGCTAACTCCGGTTCAAACGGCTCCTTTATCAACTTCACTCGATATTCTTTGTCTGCATGCCCAAAATGAACTTAACTCGCATTTCGTAAAAAATGAAATTAAAAGCGGTAAAAATAAAGCTATGAAAAATTATAGTAGTAAAGGTAATAATGTAAAGTCAACTAAGGTTAAATTAGAGAAAGATATAAAATCTAAGGATATAGCTCCAAAGGAAAATAATAGTAATACATCATCTACTAAGGGGGGTAAAATAACAAAAGAAAGGGTTAAAAAGTCAAAGAAGGAACTTTCATCTTCATCATCATCATCATCCTCTTCCAACTCATCATCTGCTTCTAATATAGCTATTAAACTGGCATCACCTTCTATTCATACAAAAAGACAACGTTCAGGTCCATCCTGTGATTGTTGTAGATCAAGAAAAATTAAATGTGATTCAGAAATTTTCATTTTATCGACTTTATCAAATATACCATCATCAAATACTTCTAAAATTGATGAAAAACATAATTCTCATATTGCTCATTGTCAATATATTTCAACTGATTTATTATCAAATTATCAGTATTATAAAATTATTAAAGATGAGGAACATTCACTTAATAATAAATTAACTTCATTTAATTATTTACAATTTAAACCTTGTTCTGCTTGTTTATCAAAAAATTTAAATTGTTCATTCTCAAAAGGTTTTACTAGAAATGATATTGTTAAATTTAATAAAAGTGAAAAATTTACTCCAATCTTAAATAATCGAATAGATGATCATTCATTACCAACTCCTTCACCTTCAATTCAATCTCCAATAGATTCAGATATTGATATTGATGAAAATAATCAAAAATTAAATAAATTAAATCAAGACCAGGTAAAGGATGAAACAGTAGAAAACGAACCTTTAATTAAGGAAAGAAAATCTTCAAAGAAAACTTCTTGTAAAACTTGTAGATTCAAAAAGATAAAATGTGTTAAAATTAATAATAATGATTTTTGTCAATATTGTCAAAAGAAGAATATAATTTGTCTATTTGAATGAATAAAAAAAATTATCATAAAACTCATCTAAACTAAACTTAACCTAAAACTTTTCTAATTTTAATTCTTTACTTAACATTCTATTTACCTTTGTATATATAATTCTCATCAAATATATAAACTACTTATAAAGCTAAAATAAACTTGAACTAAAACTAAATTTTCTAAACTTTTGGTCGTGGAGGTGGAGGTGGTCCTTTCTTTGGTGGTACACCTGCACTTACCTTTGGTGGTGTAACTTTTGGCGGCGGTGGTGGAGGTTTGGCAGCCGGTGGTGGTGGTTTTGATGTTGGCGGTGGCGGTTTGAATGATGTAGGTGGTAATGGTGGTTTAGCAACAGGAGGTGGTGGTTTCATTGATGGCAGTTGAGGTTTGAAAGTTGAAGTAGTTGTTGATGCTGATGTTGGCTTAGTAAATGGATTAGGTTTGGTTTGATATGATTCCTGATACGGTTGTTGAACTGCTTGTGTTTGATTATCCTGTGGATACTCGTATGATTGTGGATATTCATATTGATTTTGTCCGTAATAAGGATCTTGATACCCATATTGTGAATATTGATATTGTTGTGGATAATGCTGTTGATAATGCTGTTGGTATTGTGGTGGATACTGTTGGTAGTTTCCGTTGTACAATTTTTGTTGATAACCAGAATACTGTTCTGAATACTTTTGTCCTTGTGATTGCCCCTGATCATATTTGGGCCTTTTATTACTCTCCTCTTTTTCTTCAATAACTCTCTTTTCAACAGTACTATCTCCTTCACCTAACTCATTCATAAAATTCTCAAATTCTGCATCCATTTCTTTACTCTTTTCATCATCAATTTTACAATCTTTTGTTAAATGACCGACATTACCACATTTTTCACAAATTAACTTAGTTGTAAAACTATCAATATTTCGACATTCATTTCCAATATGTCCAAATTTCCCACATTTTTCACATTTTGGTTCAGTATTTTCTCTAAATGTACCATTTAATTTAGCTAACTCTCTTAATTGATTTCTCTTTAAATCATTTTGTCCAACAGGTGAAAAAATTGCTTTGTTCATAACTTCTTCACATAATTTTTTTGCAAGTTCAACTTTTTCAATAGAATCTGCACTTATTAAACAATGTAATTTTTCTTCTAAATTATTTAATTCAGGTGAAATATTTTGAATATTTTTACCACCTTTAACACTACCTTGACCTCTAATACCAATTTTAGCACCAGATTCTTCTTGTAATTTTTTCAATGTATTACCTCTTGGACCAATTAGTAATCCAATAAAGTTAATTTCAGGATATTCATTATTCTTAATATACAATTTATCAATATATCTACTTGGTTTTGGTTTATACCATTCAGGTGCTTTATATGATGGAACTAATTCTAATAATCTTTCAACAAGATAATTTCTTTCATTTTCATATTTCCTTTTATATCGTATCTCTCTTGTATTATTTCTTTTACCATTATTATCATAAATTGGTGCAGGTGATGGTGATCTATCCCTTTCATTCATATGATGTTTTAAATAATCTTTACTCTCTAAAATTTCACAAATTTCATGAATTCTAATATAGTTTGTATAAGCTTCAATTTGTTCAGTACTCAATGAATTTAAAATATTTGTTGGTGTAGGTATACCAGGATTATAAAAAACCTTCTTAGATGGTTCTCCACTCAATCCATTGTCTCGTTCCCTTACACGACCTCTCTCCATTGCTCCTAATGTCTTCCTATACTCTTACTCTCACTCTTCCTCTTAAAAGGAACTAAACTGCCATGTAGAGGTAAAACCTATACAAAATCAGAATCGACGCAAAGTCTGTGAAAATCTCCAAAAAAAATGAATATTTTCATCTCAACATATTAAATTTACCTCTCTCTAACTATATTTGAAGTACTAGTTATTCACTCTCCCCTCATTGAACAACTAGACAAATAATGGCTATTCAACAAGTTAGTAGAGTTGGAGGTCCAAACAGATGTTTTGGTACCTTTCAAAAAGCATTAGAATGTATGACTAATGAAAATACCAAGAGTAATGATGAATGTAAAGCATTTATTGGTGATTACGTTGAATGTAGAAGACATAAATTAGAAACTTATAAAATGGTTATTATGCAACAACATTTAGAAAAGGATAGATCTGATTTAGATATTGAAAAAGTTGGTGCTCCATATGTTAAAAAGAGAGATTATTTAACTCCAAAAACTCTTGGTTTAGTCGGTGGTGATGATCATGCAATTGCAACTTCTAAATTTTAAGTTTATTATTTATTATTTATTCTTACAATTCTCCTATATTATTATGTTCTATTTCTTTTAAATACTATTTATAAAGATAACCTATTTATTATTCAAAAAAATAAATCAAATTATTATACTATAGTTAACTATGTTATACATTATATAGCTAATATAGAGGTCGACGTTTACGACCCCATTTCTGTCTTAAACTTGATACATTTATCTCTTCAACGACTAATCCATCTTCATTAAATTCAACCTTCTTTCTAATTTTACCAAGTGTATTATACCTTTCACCTTCAGGTGTAGTATTTTTATTAGTTTTATTACTATACCATTCACTATTATTATTTGTAAGACCAATATTGGATTTTTTATTACCTTTATTAAATGATGAATTACTATTTGTTATACTACTACTACTACCACCACCACCTGGATTACCTGTAAATTTACCCTTTTTACTATCAATAACCCCTTCATTAAAATGTGGTGAATATTTGAAAACTTGTTTATTATAAAGCTTACCAGAATCTTTAATATTTTCAAGTTTTTTAACATACTCAAATGATTCATTCAAAATTTTATAAACTGAATCAAAAATTAATTGTCTAAATTGATAAGTTGTTAAACCAATATCTCGATAAATTTGTTTACTCTTAAATTTAATCTTTTCACGAAATTTATAAGTATATTCTTCATTTCTAATAAAACTTGTAACATTATTCTCCTTTTTGAAATTTTCATAACTTAAATGTGTATTCCATATACTAACTATAATTTTTTTATTACGAACACTAATAACAATACCTGCAATATCATCCATAATCAATTTATTCAAATCTTTATTACTCATTGTTTTATTACATTCAATATCTTCAAAATCACTATTATCCAATGCTTCTCTTGATAATGGTAATGATATTTCATCATCAATAAATTTCCCACTAACTAATTTTAATAATAATAATTCCCAAAATATACTTAATGCTAATCTCTTAAATTTATGATGACTATTAGAGAAACTAAATGACCATCTACCACCATTTTTATTCATTTCATCTTCCCATAATGGTTTTATACCATTTTTAAAGAAAAAATATTCAGTATCAATTGAAACATCTTCAATACTTTTCAAATTTGAGAATGAAACCCAAAATTGTTCAACAGAATCAACAATTTCAGTCTCTTCTCTTTCTTCATTGGTTATTTCATTATTCCTACTAAGATTCACTTTTGGGAATTTTAAAATAGTAGTATCTTCAAGATACTGTGCATCTCTTTTATCAATATCACTTGATGTCACATTTATATTTGTATCATCATCATTTTCATTATTCACTATTTCATCATCATCAACTTCATTATCCTTATCTTCTTCATTATTTCCCTCTTTATCTTCTTTCTCCTCTTCTTCTTCCTTAGAGGACATACGTAAATGTTGCCAAAAAGTCCAATCGTAAGATAACTTGTGCAATGTCGGTTGTTGATCTTGACTCATCATATTACTATTATTCACCACATTAGATTGTAATTGTGATTGTGACTGTAAATGAAACTGGTTAAGAAACCCTGAACTATCGAATATTCTAGACATTATACCCCCTGCTGTACTACTTATACTTCCTTACTCTTCTTCTTCTTCTTCTTATAAACTCCAGTGACAATGAAAAGTGCAAAAACTCACAGTGGAAAACTCCCATAATTTTTTTCCCAGTCACACAACAAGGAAATTTCCCTCGCTTGTTATTCTGTTATTATTTGATATACCTCTTCCTTCTCTGGGGGGCGAACAAGAGAGGAATGAGCCTTTCTCTAAATGTATATAATTATGATGGGAATGTAGTCACTGAAGAGTATCCCAGAATTAATGAATGTAATGGTACTATTAATTATGAAGGTTATCAGAAATACATTGAAGAAAATTACAAAGATTTACATTGTATGGATTTAAAGGAATATGTTAAACATTTAGATAATTATGAAGAATTAATATTGAAAGATTGGCAAATTTTAAATTTAATTGATGTTCAATGTTATGTTGGATTGAAAAATCCTGATGATATCTGGGATAGTTTATGTAAAAGAGTTCACAATTTTGGATTTATTGGTAATTATTCACGTATTTGTAATAAATTAGAGAATGGTTATAATTATATTTTAACATTTGATGAATTTAGTCATATTTATCCATTTATGAGAAGTTGTATTGGTAATGCTGCAAGTTTAAGAAGAATGGAAAAATTAAAAAATCTTGATATAAAGACAGTTGATTCAAGTAAATTATTTCATGATGAAAACAAATTTGTTAATTTTATACATAAAATACCTGAAAATAATACAAATTTGAAAAATATAACACTTTTGAGGAGAAGCGTATTTAATGAATCAAGAATTTATAAAAAATTATCAGATAATCCACCAGGTTCAGAATGGACTCATTTATCAATTAAAAATAATATTGTTAAATTATCTGATAGTTATAGGAAAAATGTTGAAAATAATGTGTCAGATGAATATGGTATTTATGAAAAATACTTATTCTGTGTTAATAAACATTGTCCAGGAAAGATGAAAATTATATTAGATTGTATTCATAATGTTGTTATAATATCAATGATTAATCCACATTTTAGATGTTTAGAAACTCATAAACGTCACGTTTTCGATATCGTTAGGAAATTATTTGTTATACATAATGCAGATTTAGAAATGATTGATAAACTGTATCGTGGTATACCTAGAAAATACGGTTTAACATATGTTGAAGCATGGACTTCATTAGATGAATTTAAACCATTAATATTAAATGATTTAACACCTAATTTTTTCAATTATGATCATAATTATAAAAGAAATGGAGAATTTAGTTGGTCAAGCACGAAAAAGAGAGGATCTGTTTTAGATTTTTTCAAAACTGATGGAATTGAAGAATCTGATTTAAAACGTAGGAAAATTGAGAAAAAGAAACAAAATACCATTAGAAATTTAATATTTGAAGATCGTGATATACATGGTATCAAAAATTGGGAATATGATTTAATTAGATATGATCAATTTAGTAATTTTATTAAAAGAGATGAATGGGAATTTCATTTATCTGAGGATAAACATGGTAAATTAAGAGAAATTTTCAGAATTTGGAGGAAAGATTATTTTGAAACTGAAGATTATTTAGTTACATTATTTGGATCAAATATTCCATATTCATTTGTAGTTGCATGTAATAAGTTAATACCAAATAATGATGAATATAATAATTCAATATTTTATTGTGAGAATGATAAATTAAATGATGTTTCAATTGATGAAATTTTTTTAAATATAATGAAATATAATCAAGTTAATTGTTTAAAGGAATTTCAATTAATTGTTCATCATTTATATACTAAATTCAAATCAATTAAAGAAAATGTTCATATAATTTTAAGAAATCCATCCATTTATGTTACACCTTATCCATTAAATTTAAAATTAAAAGATTTACCTGAAATAAATGAGAAAAATATATCATCAGCTAAGGAAACAATTTTTATTTGTTTATCAACTGAAGCATTTATTAATTCAGATGAAATTATAATGTATGATATTTGTGAAAGTTCAGTAATTGAACCAATTAATACAATAGGTTTAGGATATAATAATGAAAAAATACGTAAACTTAAACATGAAGCACATATAACAACATATATTAAACAACTTCAAGAATATGATGATAATTGGATGAATAGCAGATGTATTAAGGAATGTTATTTTACTGGTAATCCTGAAAATAAAAATCCAAAAAGACTATTAAATAAGAAAATTGGATTAAATAGAAGAATTGATAGACTTGAATTATATGACATTTATAATGATTTTAAAGACAATGGTAAAGAATTTAATAAAGATGTGGTCTTCAGTAAAAAGAAAAGTGTTGGGAAATTAGATTATGATAAAAGTTTAAGTGTTATTTTCATTAAATATAAAATTGACAATGTATATCAGGATGCATATTTAATTTTAAAAGATATTAAAGATTCTTATTTTATCAAAGTATTTTTGGAGAAATTATTAAAGGATAGGACAAAATTTGGGAAACCAACATTTTTCAATTTAACAGATGATAAATTTTTACTTCAAATAAGTAATTGTAAATGTTATACATTTAATCAATTTTATATGGAAAAATCTTACAAATTTATTAATCCAGTTAGTAAATATAAACTTTATGAAAGTATGTTAAGTAAACAATATAATTCAAATGATTTAATTCAACAAAATAAGATTTATTTACCAAGAGTTAGAATGAGAGATTATGAAAAATTTGAACTAAGATCAGGATTAAGAGTTATTGCAAGAACTGTGGGTAATGCAAGAAAGATAATTAATCAAGAGAATGAAGTATTTCAAAAATTAGATAATTTAAGAGAAACTTGGTTAAGTTCCAATAATAATATTCCACATAGGGATAGTCAATCAATATTAGATAGGATAAGGTATACATCATTTATGATTAATGAAATGGGATTGAATCAAATGGAGAGGGGAAATTTTATTAAAATATTTCAAATGTTAGAAGATGAAATTGATTTTAAGAGTATTGAACATTTTCAAAAATATCCAAGACGTAATATTGTTGAATTAGTTAAAGAGTTAAATAAGAAGGTTATATGATGAGGGTAAGTGTGTAAACTAAGTAATTGTATAAAAAGTTGAGAAGAGTAAGATAAATATAAATATAAATATAAATATAAATATAAATATAAAGAAAAGGATTAAAAAATTAATATGTAGAATATTGATAACAATGATAGAAAAGGTGCCAGGATATAAATAATAAGATAAATTCAATTTATTACATTTCAGATAATGTTGTTGCATAACTTTCAGGACAATCACAATCATTATAATCTAAAGCACCTAAATCTTTTGTTATTGAATGATATGTTTTACTATTATTATCATTATTATGATGAGAAGTTAAAGGTATTGCATGAATTGAATCATCTAAATCTGATGAACACGATATATCAGTATTGTTGGTATTGTTTTTATTATCATTTATTATATTATCAATATTATTTCTTGAAGATGAATTATTATCATCATGATGATTATAATCATAATTTGAATCTTGTGAAGCTTTTGTACCAATAACTGAAAATTTTGGTTTTTCAATATCATCCTTTAATTCTTGATTTTCATTACGTTCATAATAATCAATTTTTAATTCATGAACAATATCAAAATTTTCTGCTAATAAAGCAGTAACAGTTGCTTGACCTTCAGGAATTTGTCCCTTAAAAATAAATTTACCATCAACTTTCATATTATCAATTGAATCTAATTTTAATTGATAAGGATATAATTCTCTAATTGATGAGATACCACCCATTCTCTTTAAATCTAATAAACATCTTCTAATTGTTGATAATTGATTATGAATTGGTTGTAAACTTTCACTAACAGGTTCTGAAGATTCTAATAATTTATAAATAATTGCAAAACATGATCTTAAAAGGTAAAGTAAAACAGATTGACCTTTAAAATCTTTACTAATAAAATAACCATTAATTCTTGAATTATCAATTTCAACTAATTGTTTTTGATAATTAAAAATATCAGTTGTTCTAAGAGTCCATCTCTTTGTTAATAATAAATTTTCTAAAATTGATTTTAAATTTAATAATTTTTCATAAATTGAAGTTAAATGTGGGTCAACTCTATCAATACCTAAATGTAAATCATTTAAATAATTTGAACAATTATCTATTAAACCTTTTATAATACCTGAACCTTTTAAATTTTCATTTTTTGAAAAAATTTCTTCTGCTTTAATTTGACATTTATTTAATTTATAAGATAATTGATTAATTTGCATATCATCATGAATATTTTCAGTTATTAATTTAAATAAATTATATTTAATATCTAATAAATTATCCATTAAAGATTGAACATCATTTGATAAATCTGAAGTTTTTTCCATCATAAAATTATATTCATTAAGACAAATATTTAATTTTTTATTAAGTAAAGAAATTTCAGTATCATTATTTGATGAAGAATTTTTTGTTTGATCAATTATATTTGAAATTTCATTTAATCTATCTTTAATTGGTTTTAAATCATGAGGAGTATAAATTGAAGATTCATTTAAATGTTCTAATAATCTTTGAACAGTTGATAAAGAAGCATAAGTTGCAGGAGCAGTATTTGATAAACCACAAGTTACAAAGCAAAGAGATAAAAGTTGAAAAATTTCATCAATAAGTACATCAACATTATTAATATTATCATCATTATCATCATTATCATCAATAGATTCTTTCTTACCATTAGAATTTCTAATTTTATTTAATTGTTCAGTACATTTTAAAACATTTTGATAAATTTCAGTTATATCCTTTGAATCCATAAATTTGGAATGGTCTTTTTTAATAACTGATAATTTTTGTCTAAAAGAAGTTAATTCATTAAAGATATTTAATTCATTATCAGGTATAGTATTTAATCTATTAGTCATTACTTTAATTGGGATGTATATATCTATATATCTATATATATATATCTTATATATAGGAAGTATATAAACAAATTATAATTTAAAAAAATAAAAGTGGCAACTATATTATTATTAATAATAAAATCAATGATACTAATTACAACATGAAATCCCCATGTAGTACATTAACTATAAATCCGCGATATTTTAATTTATGTAATAATTGATTATGTAATATACAATATTATACAATTATATCACGTGAAGATTACATAATCATTGATTACATAATCAAAATAATCAAAAAGACTCACCGACTCATCGACTCCATAAATTACTCAATGAAAAGCGCGTTTAAATCACTTAAATTAAAACAACCAAAAGTATACAATTTATTTTCTAGAATTCCTCTCTCAACATGTTATTTTTTATTAGTAAAGAAATTATTTATTACTTTTCTTCTTTTTTTCAGTTATTATTATAATTTATCTTTATCTTATTACAGGTTTATTAAATTTTATCTTTTATATATCCTATTTACATCCTCCATACAACATGCATTTAGGCATAATATCGTTATTATCAATATATTTATTGATATCACCGACTTTAGCATCAACTAAATTAGGTTGTTATTCTTCAATACCTTCATCATTTATTTCTCAAGGTGAATATACTTGGCAATCTTCTGGTCATTGTATTGGTTTATGTTCATCTTATGCTTATTTTGCTTTATCAAATGGTAATACTTGTTATTGTGGTAATTCTTTTAATAAAGACTCTTCTTCTAAAATTTCAGATAGTCAATGTTCAATAGTTTGTAATGGTTTCCCAGAAGAAAATTGTGGTGGTGAAGGTGTTTTCAATATTTTCTCAATGTCTGATAATGTTAATAATGATAATAATGATGATGATAGTGATGATAGTGAAAATAATAGTGAAACATTTTCAACATCTTCAACTTTATCATCTACATCAACTTCTATATCAACTACTTCATCAACTTCTCCAACAACAACTTCTACACCAACTACAACTTCAACTTCAACTCCAACAACAACTTCTACACCTTCAACAGCAGACATTTCATCTACAGACACTACAGACACTACAGACACTACAGACACAATAACATCTCCAACCACTAACAATACAACTACAACATCAACTACTTCCACATCATCCTCCACATCTTCATCAATCACAACTCCTCCAACAACTTCAATAGTGGAAGCTGTACATACATCACAAATGATTGTTGTTGAAAATTCATCTCAAACAGTTACTTCAATAGTTTATATTACAAAATCTTCAACTCCAACTCCAATTCCAAATGAAAAATCTTCTTCTTCAGTGAATAAAGGTGCAATTATTGGTGGTGTAGTTGGTGGTGTTTTAGGATTTTTAACACTCCTATTTGCAATTTTATTCCTTTTACGTCATAAAATTTTTAATAAATTTAATAATGATAATGATGATTCTGAATCAATTTTAGCTGATGATGTAGCTTATGAGGAAGCATTAAAATCAAATCCTTTCTTAAGTGAAGAAGATAAAGAAGCTGATAAAATTTTATTAGGTAGACGTAGATTAAGTGATGGTAGTTTAGCTGATACAAATGATTATGGTATGAAAGTTTTACGCGTGGCTAATCCTGATGATGATTAAGTTTTATACTACTTTTATTACTTTTCTTCTATTTTTGCTTTATCATATCCTTTCAGTTCAGTTTCAATTTCAATTTCAATTTCAATTTCAATTCCATTTATTACCCTCATTTATCATTCCATTTTGTATTTATATCTTTTATACACTTTTACTTTCAATTCATAAAATTTTTTTCTATGTACTTTTCTGTATTTTTATTTATGAATGTTTGTCTAAATACATTTTACATATAAATTAAAAGAATAAATTATTGTCTCTATTTATAAATAAATTAAATATATTTATAAGGATTTAAAATACCATTTGGATCATAATGTTTCTTTAAATCTTTCATCATATTAATTTCAATTTCACTTTTAGAATACTTAATATAATTCTTCTTTTGGAAACCTAATCCATGTTCAGCTGAAATTGAACCTTTATGACTTTCAATAAATTCATAAACGAAAGGTTCTAATGCTTTTTCAACTTCTTTATTATATTCTCTAACTGCAACATTTAAATGTAAATTACCATCACCAATATGTCCATAACCAACAGCTTCATAAACTGGTTTTCTATTATCTTCAGTACTTGATAATTCTAATTTATTTAATCTCTCTTTAACACTTTCAACTAATTTATACATTGAATCTAATGGTAATGAAACATCATATTTATAAACACCACCAAATTGTTGTGATGCCTCTGCAATACCTTCTCTCCATGTCCATAAAGTTTTCAATTGTTGTTCATCTTGTGAAACTGTACCATCAACAACAATACCTGATTCCATCACATCTTCTAAAAATTTTTCTAATTTAATATCATCATGTTCCTTATTTGATCCACTTGTCTCTAATAAAACATAAAATGGATATTCAGGTACTGATTCAATACCTTCTAATTCATCTTGACATAATGGATGTGTTGTCTTTAATGATTTTGCTGCTAATAATTGTGAATCATGATCCATAAATTCAAATGCACTTAAAATCTCACCTAATTCACTTCTAGCCTTTTGGAAACATTTAGTAACTTGTTCATAATTTTCTAATCCTAAAAATGCAACATTAACAGCTTTTGGTCTTGCAGGACATAAAATTGAAACACCTGTAATAATACCTAAACTACCTTCACTACCAATAAATAATTGTTTTAAATCATAACCTGTATTATCTTTTCTTAATGAATGCATTGAATTATAAATTGTACCATCAGCTAAAACAACTTCTAAACCTAAAACTGATCCATGTAATGAACCATATTTTAATAATCTTAAACCACCTGCATTTGTTGCAACATTACCACCAACAAAACATGAACCTTTTGCACCTAAATCTAATGGGAAAATATAACCATTTTCAGATAAATAATTATCAGCATTTTCTAAAATAACACCTGCATCAATTTTGAAAATACCTGAACTTTTATCAAATGATCTAATATTATTCAGACTTGCTAAAGAGATAACAATTTCATCGAAAACTGGTACTGAACCACCAACTAAACCTGTATTACCACCTTGTGGTACAACTGCCAATTTACGTTTATTACAATATTTTAAAATTTCAGAAACTTGTTCAGTTGTCTTTGGTTTAAGTACTAATTTAGATTGTCCAATATATTTCTTCATCCAATCTTGATTATAACCTGTTATATCATTTGAATCAGTAATTAATTGATTTGGTGATAAAATTTTAGAGAAATAATTAATATCTTCATCATTAATTTTACCAAATTCACCCCTTTTAATATTTGGATATTTATCAGCTGTTAAAGTTGATGAAAATCTCTTACAAAGAGGTATATTCTTTGTAGATCTAGTGAATAATCTAAGCATGTTTAGCTAAAAGAAACATAATAAAATAGAAATGATTAACATGACTCCACAATAATTATTATAAACTCAAAATGACTCTGATTGCACAGTGAAAAGTTGAATTTTTCAAAATTTCCAAAATCCGCTGCTTCTA
This sequence comes from Pichia eremophila, assembly GCA_030579415.1. Classification (NCBI taxonomy): domain Eukaryota; kingdom Fungi; phylum Ascomycota; class Pichiomycetes; order Pichiales; family Pichiaceae; genus Pichia; species Pichia eremophila. Next base: position 141,452 of record JAKTQW010000003.1, on the reverse strand, counting down.
CCTAATATGGTAATCTTGACACCTAAGCACATGATTGTGTTACTAATTTTATAAAATTTATGATTATTTAATTTTAATTTCTCTTCTCTGGACAATGGCTAGGAAAGACGTTAAGGGAGTAAAGAAAGTATCTGTCAAGGAAATACCTGCAGTGGTGAAACCATTTAATACTAATACTAATACAACTACATTATCTAAAGTATCATGGTATGAGGAATTATCAAAATCAATTGATACTGCACTTATACAATATAAGAAAGATTTAGCTTCAAGTAGACGTTTAAGATTAATTGATACATTTTTAGCATTTTTAATGATTTCAGGTATTGTACAATTTGTATTTTGTATATTAGGTGGTTCATACCCATTTAATACATTTTTATCAGGTTTTGGTGCTTGTGTTGGTCAATTTGTTTTAACTGTTGCATTACGTGTTCAATCATTTGATAAAAATCCTGAAATTGCATTTGGTGAATATATTTTTGCAAGTTTATTATTACATTTCGTACTTTTTCATTTTATGAATCAATTAAGTTAATAAAGGGGAACATTGTATATATAGGATAGATTAAATACACAGTAGTTACTTTAACTTATTTAATCTTTTATAATTATACAATACTCATCATTTCGCTAACATTATCACCACCATCATTATTACCATTACCATCACCACCATCTTCTACTACTATACCATCATCTAATTCTTCATCTTCATCTTCATCACCATCATCATCATCTTCTTCTCCATCACTTTCTCTTTCTGTATCTTTTATAATTTCATCATCATCCCCATCATCATTACCATCATTGCCATTTATTTCACCTTCATCATCCTTTATTTCAGGTATACTAAATTCACAATTTTTTAGCTCTAGTAATTGATTTTGACTACGAGGTGTTGCCCTTAACCATTGAACACGGGGCCCACAAGGAGCAGTTTCATGAATTTTAAAACCAAATATTTTAAGTCGAAATTGTTCCTTCGTACGAGCTTGAACTTGTCTACCAATTTCTGGGAACATTTTCATAAATAAACCAGCAAAACTTGTACCAAAGAATGCACCATCAATATTTAAATATCTTGAAGAATTTGGTAAATAAATATCATTACAATTTGGACAATATAAACGTACAGTTTCAACACCCGGTGAATCAAATCTACCAATTGGAATAAAATTCATATTATCACAATAATAACGTGGACATGAACCAAAACATGTATCTTCATATTTTTCAGCCATTGCATGTAATCCTTGCTTTGTTAAAATATATCTTGCATGTATTAAACCATATAGTAATTCAGCTGCATGTTCAACTAATGGTAAATCATTACTATCCACTGCAGTTTCAGGTTCCATATCTAAAATTAAATCAAGTGCTTGTTTATAATATGGTACAATTGATCCTAATCCAGTTAAATTAAAATCATCTTCAATAAATTCTGGTGCAACTTCAACAAAATAATCGTGTCCAAATTGTGTACAGAACTGGCTTACCCAGGTATCTGGTTCATCACTAGTATATGTTTCCATTGATATATTAATACTGTATATTACTCTAATGTAATAAAATATATAGACTTATTAAACCCATAGCAATACTATACCAATCTTCAAAGTGTTCACTCACTCTCACTCTTTTTTCAAAATTTTCATTTTCACTTTATATTATGTTAGTATTAAGTCTTTTATTAATTAAGTATTAATAATATATACTGGGGATAGTATTATCATATCTTATTACTTCACATTATACATAATATAATGAACTCATTGGATACAGTAACTATACTTGCAATATTGGTATTTATAGTATCATTATTGGATAAATCTACAGTTAATAAATGGATATCTACATTTTTTATTAAAAAATCACCACAATTAGATACACTTAATAAACTTATAATTCAACGTCGTGAAATTGAGATTGAACGTAATAAATTATCAGCTCAAGATAATTATGCTCGTTGGACAAAACTTAATCGTCGATTAGATAAATTAGATATTGAAATTCAATCAATTTCATCACAAATTAAATCATCAAATGTAAATTCAACAGCTACAATTTCAACAATTGTCACTATATTATTATCAGCTCCACAATGGATTTTAAGATTATTATATGCTAAAACTGCTGTAATGCATTTAATACCTGGTATAAATACATTTCCTAAACCATTTTCATTTATTTTAAGATTCCCATGGGGGAAATACAATACAGTGGGAGCAGTATTCTGGGCAGCAGCTATTGATATTGTATTAACTGCTATCAAGAACTGGATCATAGTGACAAAGCAGCTAGTAACTGCATCTAATCCCACCACTAATACTAGCAAACCCGCAGACGCGTCGAAATAAGTCAAAAACGCGCTTTTTCCCTTCTTTGTTTACTTTTCAAACTAACATGATGGATTCAGTTTTTAAATAACATATCACTTTTTTTAATATATATTATTTATCTTCTAAATATTTTCTATAATTATTATTAAATAATATATTACACATCACATTTATATAAGTATATACCTATATCATCATGTCAAGATTATCTACAACTTCGGCATCACGTGCTTTATCTGCTATTCTAGATGACAATACTAACAACAACAACAACAACAACAACAACAACAACAACAATTACAACAATAATAATAATATAAACAATAATGGATCAAACATATCTGTATCTTCGATATCCAGTAAATCCACTATTTCCAATTCCAACAATTCAAATTCTTTAATAAACATTCATGTATCACCTACTCATCGTAAGGGAACTAGACTGACAATGCAAAGTTATTTCGATAAAGAAAATAATAATCGATTGTCTTCTCATTCTGATAAATTATCATCTCCAAAATCTCAATTGACTCCTTTAAAACAATCAAATCAAAATTTATTAAATAGACAATCATTACCTAATTCCATAATGTCCTCTAAATCTTTTAAATCAGTTTCAACTGCAGAATCTGTTAAATCCCCAATAAAGAGAAATAATATTAATAGAAGATCACATTTATCTCAAAGTTCAAAATCAACATATTCATCTTATTCATCTTCTAAATCCAAAAATGAAAATAGACAATCAATTGATACAACACCTGCCATTGATCAAATAGAGAAGAAAAATTTAATTGAATCAAATCAAATTAATAAGTTTACTCAAAAAAATACCACTAATATTCATTCAAAGCAAAATTTAGTAGACCTTTCTTTATCAGATAATTCATTTCTAAATGATACTTCAGATATTCAATCAGAATCAACTAAATCCATAAGGAAATCATCTTCTTTCCGCACTTTAAGAAATTCATTATCAATGAAATCATTAGCATCAACATTAACTCTAAAACAACAAGATTCAAATTCAAATTCAACATCAAATAATAACCCTACAACCAATAATTCAGATAGAAGGAAAAGTATGAATGTCAAAATGAAAAAGAAAATGTCATTGGAAAATATTAGATCATTCCTTTCAAATAATAGATATTCAATGAGTTACGATAATTCCAATGATTATAAAAACAATATATCATTACCTATTATGCAACCTCAAACAAAGGATAAGATTAGAAATAGATTAAGAAATTCCACTTCAATTGTATCAATATCATCACTTACATCAGATGATCACAATACTACCATTCACAGCAATACCAGTAGTCATAATCATAATAATCATAGTATCAATCATATACATCATCATAATAGTAGTATACCAGTTGATGTTAATCAAATTCACTTGAATATTTTATTAAAATTATGCAATCAACAAAAGATCATCTCATTTAAATCATATATGAATAAATATCAAGCTTCAAATAACAGGAAACATTTAACATTAGTGAAAAATAATGTAACAAGTGATAATTTAATACTTCATGAATTTACAACTAATAATAACTTTAATAGAAATGATCATGAAAATAGTTTCCAATCAGATGTTAGATATTCAAGCGTTTGGAAAATAATTCCATTTGACTTAGATAATTCAACATTAACTAAAATTATTCAAGAATTAGCATTAACTATTGCAATGTCAACAAAGGAAGGTTTTGTTTCAATTATTTCAGCTACTGTGGTCTCCGGTTCTTTACCTAATTCAATTCTTGATATAATTGATAATAATTATCCAAATTTGACTTCAAACCCTAATGGTTATTATCTTATAATGAAATTAAAATATGGTGGTATTTCATTAAGTAAATTTAAAATACAATCATGGCAAGATGCAGCAATAATTTTTAAAAATATTTTAAATACAATTTGTATTGGATCAAATGAAAATTATGAACATAGAGATTTAAATTTTGATAATATATTAATCAAACAAGTATCTAATGAAAATGACAATGATAATAATTATAATAAATTTCAAATTACGATAATTGATCATGCATTAGCTCGTGGAATTGTAAGTAATCAATTAATGTTTAGGAACTTATTTGATGCCGAATTTTTTAAAGGTAATGGAGAATATAGACATACAATATATAAATTAATGAGACGTGCAGCATCTACATCAACATCACCAATGTTACTACATAATGCAACATCATCAACAACTTCAACTAATTCATCATTATCACATTCAATTTCAACCTTAAGTATAAATACATTACCATCAGATGCTAATATTGATTGGTCAAAATCTTATCCAATATTTGATTTACTTTGGGTTCATTATTTATTACATACAATTATTTATGAAAAAGATCTTAAACCTATTAAAATGAATCCAATAATGAAAAGAAATGGTAAATCAATGAATAATTCAAATGAAGTTACTAAAGAGATAAGTGCTTATGAAAGATTATTACAAGGTCATAGAATGGTTGAACCAGCAGTTTTATTCGGTCATCGTAAAAATAAATTTATGAGACATGTTAATGATGTTCATGAATTTAAGGATTGGTATTTAGGAATATAATTTTTATATTAAATATTAATCTATATTATAAAATTTATAAATTATTATTTAAAAAAGTATTATGATGTTAAGGATATTCTAAAAATACTTGCCCGAGAAACAACAAGACTATTCATTAGAGATAATTTCTTTCACAATCACAAAAAGGCCTTAAACCGCAAATGTTGACATGATTGCCAAAAAAACATGGGGAACATTTGCATTCCTTAATACGTGAATCTAACATGGATTTAATTGGGATCTTTTCAAGACTGTAGTGTTAAATACTTCATTCAGCTCAATTAAAAATCAAAGTGAAGGAAATAATGTGTAGTCAATGATGAGTGCTTTATCTAAAAACGGTAAAAAATGAAACTATCGATGGATGTGATGCTTGGAAGTCAGGAAAAAGCACGAAACGGAGATATTGAGCAGATTATGAAGAAGATAACAAAGAAATTGAAACAAGATGTTTCATGCATATCTCATCCAGAGGGAAAAGGTCTCGTCGTTTGATAAATAGAGAGGTTGATAATAGTTATTCATCTGCTTACCTGAGTCGTATTGCTTAGTGGTTCCATTGAAGAAAAATACCAATTTAACCCTAAAATCTAATTTATTTCAACGTGATTTTAAAAAGGAATTTTGTTCTGTTCCTGGTGATGATTTGCATGCTATTGATTTTCAAATTTTACAACATAAGATCACTCCAGGTATGTCGGTTAATAAATATTCGGACCAATTTAGAAATTACATTGAAGAGATGGATTTTGAAGAATCTCCAAAATTCAGAATTTCTAGATACCTTCTTGGCTTAACTCCTGAATTAAAGAAAATGGTATCCCAAAAGAATCCTCGAAGCTTAAATTCATGCTGAAAGTTCATGCTGAAAGTTCTCAACAACTCTTGGATAGTGATGAAAAAGAATTAGAAAATCCATGGATAATCATATAGAACGTTCAACATCATTAAATTCTTCAAGAATATCAGTTCTATATTTATTAACTTCTTCATTGTTAATTTATTTATCAATAGTTTTAATATCATTCTCTTCAGAATATTCAACATTCATTGAATTAATATATAGTAAATATGAATTATTATCTTTATTATTAACAATAAAATATGTCATTCATGATATTCAATCAAATTAACATTAATAGATGATGTTGTAAAATTATCTTCAACAAAATCATGGATATCTAATTTATCATAATGTAATCAGTTTGTTTCAAATTGGTTTTATGGTGATCATCATTTACACGAAAGTACCAAAATGGAACAAAGTTTCTTATTTCAGATATAAATGTCTAGCTAAGATTTCAAAATGAGCTTTTCCTGGTATATATTTGCATAAATGGTAAATCTAAAATAGATTCAATTATCGACTACTTCTATGGGGATTCTTTCGACATCTTTCGGAGTAGGAAAACTGGCAAACTTTCTAAGTGGTATGAATAAGTGGGTCAATGACACAGTCACAACGCCAAAATTACGTGAACAAGTAGTGACCACCAAGCTTGGTTTATTTATACCAAAAGTGTGTCCTAAAGGAATGAAGTATAATCTGTATATAATAATAATTTGAACATATATATTCTGTTTATAGTAATCAATTTATTAATTTCGTTTACTTCAAGAAACCAGTGTATGCCTTATCATGTTCTTAAATTGAAAATTGAACATGTTGTAATGTTGCTTAGAAAAGTAAAGACAATAAAATTGAATTCATTAGAATCATTTCACTATCCAAAATATTGGTATGAAAGGTTCTCTCTATCAAACTCGCTATTTGATACCAAGAGACTCCTTCAATTTAAAAATACTCAAGAAGAAGAACCAGGTGTTAATTAATTAATTAATTTAAAAAATCTCTGTGAAGTTCAAAAAAAATTCAAAAATTCAAATTCCCACCAGACGCGTCTATGAAACTCATGTAGCTTTGTTTACGTTTATAATGACATGAATATTTTAGTGATCTCTTGATGATCTACAAGTTTTCTGATTCTGTTCATTTCAATAATACAACACAGATCAATGGAGAGTGGCTTAAATAGGTTATCCTTGAACGACCTATCTACAGTTCATGAACAGGATGAAAAATCGTATTTGAACAATTCAAGGAAATTTGCAAAACTGAATAAATATAAAGAATCAAAACATCAAATAGTGGGAGAAGAAAATGATAACGATGATGATGAAAATGGATTTGATTTTAATGACTATTTTGATGATGATAATGATTTTGATAAAATTGTACAATCCAAGTTTAATGTACAACAACAGAAATTCAAATCCACTGGACGAGATGTAATGCGTACACCTATTTCTAACAATTTTATCACGATGTCAAGTAGGAGTAATGGTGCCATGGATAAAAGATCTATATCATCTACTTCTTCAAGAACTTCCTCGTCTGTAAGATCTCAATATACGGAAAGTGAAACCGATAATAGTGATTATGCACAAGAATTCGAAGATTTTGAATTTGAGAATAATATGAAAACTAATTTACTTGAGAAATTCAGACAAAGACAAGAAAAGGCAAGACAAGAAGTTGAAAGAGCCAAACATGAAAAGTTATTAAAGTATAGTCAAATACAGAATCGATTAAGTAGTTTTAAAAATTCTACTCATTGGAATTCTAAATACTCTAATTATGTTGATGATTATTCAAATGATGAAGATTTTGCAGATTTTGATAATTTTACAGCAAGTGATTTCCAAAAATTATCGAGATTCAACAGTAGTTCTAATTCTTCAATAGGGAAGAAGAAATCAATGCCTGTTTTAAGAATGGGTACAAGTTTAAACGGATCACCCAAAAAAGTTAAAAAATATGCATCAACATTAGATATCAACAACACTATTAAAAACCAAGATACTTTCAAAAGAAATCAAGTACAAACAATTCGATACCCATTGTATATTGATGAAGATGAATTGGATGATGTACAAGATATGGATCGAACAATTACATTAGCTGATTATAAAAAATTACAAAGAAAAATGCAAAATATTCGACCTATTGATTTATCTAAATTTTCAGAGACTCCATCCTCTAATCATTTCAAAAAATCGCATCATAATAAACCTCATAAAAATGGTAGTAATGAATTAAATAAACCTTTCTTAACTCCGCAGACTTCTAAAACGTCACAATTGACAAAAGAAGGGAAAATAAGATTAATCAGATCATTGGGTAAACCGAAAGTAAAAAAGACATTACCTGCTCATTTATATGGTGAATTATCATATGATCCTTTCATGAAAAAATGGTGTGGTAATGATGAAGATTTAGCTAGATTTGAATCAATCAATTATTCTAAACCTAAGCTAATAAGTAAATCTGAATCAATTCCTCAATCAATTAATGGAATGGTATATGATGATACAAAATTAAGATGGGTTAGTGTAACTGGATCTTATGAGGATGATCCATTCGGTGATGATTTTGATAATACCGTTCATTTAAAGGAAAACGACTTGAATCAAATCAATCAAAGATATACAAACAATATGCATAAGAGCCCACAGAAGAGTAAAATAGGAAGACTTGTGCCGTCGGAATCCACAATGACATTAAGTGATAAATTAAAGGCTAAATCACATTTTAAAGTTACACCTGAGATGTATAAAGTGTGGAAAAATGAAGAAGAGAGATGGATACGTAAAGTTGGTAATTGGTTCCCAGATCAAGAGGATCCACATGCATTTAAGTATGATCTGAAAGTATTCTTGAATCAACAATGATACGATATAAGTATAATATAAATAAAGCTTTGTATAATGAATATTCAGATTGATAATAATTGTGCCATAATTAGTGGGGCTCGTCATTCCGCATTAAGTAATATTTTTCCTTATCGGTGGTGGTAAATTTCCGCAATGTCACCGTTTTCTACTTCGTGCAACAGATAAAGAGACACAGTTCAATTCGTGTATAAATACTTGGGGTAGGTACACACCCGGTGTTTGTTTAAGAAAACTGCTTTTAAGGTTTTAGTCTAGACAAATAATGATGGACAAAGATTCAAAGATTATATTAGTTGGTTCCGGTGTTTTCGGATTATCAAATGCTTTACATTTAGCAAGTAATGGTTATAAAAATGTCACTGTGTTTGACAGATTAGATCTTGAAGCACAAAAATTTACATTACTGAATGGTTCCGATACTGCCTCTGCAGATATTAATAAGGTTTTCAGAGCACAATATGCAGAAAAGAAACATTATCAAGATCTTGCTTTTCAAGCTTTTGAAGTTTGGCAGAAATGGAATACTGAAATTCAATTATTACCTGATGAAGAGAAGAATAAGTTTACTGATTTAACATTATTAGATTTATGCGGTTATTTGAAACTTGATGATATTGATGGTTGGGAAGAAAAAAGGTCCCGGGAAAATTTTATTAAGGAAGGTTTGGTATCTTTAAATATTGACATCTCAAATGAAAATGATATTAAAAAAGCTAAGTATTTAGGTTTAGGTAATAAGATTGATTTTGCTTTAAATTTGAAGAAGAAATACCCAGAAATTAAAGGTACTTTAGATTTAACTGCTGGTATTTTATATGCTTCTAGAGCTTTGCAATACACTTTTTATCTTTGTAAAAAGCTTGGTGTTAACTTTGTTTTGGGGGGAAACAAAGGTACATTTCAAAATTTTATTTATAAATCTGAGAATGTTGTTTGTGGTATTAAAACTGAAGACGGAGAGGAACATTTAGCAGATTTAGTTGTTGTCAATGCAGGTCCTTGGACAACAAAATTAATTCCTGAACTCGATGGAATCAACGAAGCAGCTGGGGGTAACATTCTCATTGCTAAGATCCCAAAAGATAGAAAAGATCTTTTTATTAAATACAACTCCAAAAATTTTCCAATGTTTGGTTGGAAAAATGGACATTCTAGAGAACATGATTATATGGGAGGTATGTTTTTATTTCCAACTATGGAGCCAGAAGGATATTTGAAAATTATTGTCAGACAGACAAAATACACTAACCCTGTCTTAACAGAAAACAACAAAGTTATTTCAGTTCCAAAGACCAAAAATAGTTCACCACCTTTCCATTACTTGCCAAAACATATTACAAACCAAGTTAAAGAATTTTTAGATACTTTTTTCCCAGATTTAAAATGTTTAAAATGGGAAAGTAGAATATTATGGTATACAGATACAATTAACAATGATTACATTTATGATTTTGTTCCTGGGAAGAAGAATTTATTTGTTGCTTGTGGTGGTTCTGGACATGCTTTTAAAATGTTACCAGTCTTGGGTCTATTTTTATTAGATAAAATTGAAAATAGGGAAAACTTTTACACAGATTTATTTTCTTGGAAAAATCATAAAGAGTTCATAGGTGATCCAAATGGTTTAAAAGAGAAACTAGATAGCTCTCGTGCTTATGACAAACAAATTATATCAGATCCTAAGGATTATAATTTTTCCGATGATGCCCTCAAGCCAAAATTATGATCATGTAGAACAATCACCCTACTGTATTTTATATTTTGATTAACATTTGTACATGGTATATAATATATTTAATCAGTAACTTAGAAATAAACAATTTATGACCTGATTTCAAGATGACTTCTCGTATTTGATAATATATTGTTGATATAATAGAGAACTAAAAAATGATCAGAAACACCGTTAATTTAATTGAGGAATGACGTCTACTGAAAAGCCCAGCTAACAAAGCTCCATTGTTTTTACACGAAATAATCTCAGACCTTTTGGGGGTACTGTTTAATTCCGATACTCATAATAGAATTCGTTTGGTACGCTTTTCTTTTGGAGATCTCCAAGAACATTTCCCCATAGAAAAAAAACATGTAACTTATGCTACCATTGGAAAGTCCCAAATAGGAAATATTATTTTTATCGAAACATGAACTTGCATTTTTTTAAGCATTTTCTTCAACATATTTATTCTTTTTCCTTGTTTTAATGTTATTTTTCAATGAAACTCTTTAAAAGAGTTTTTGAGAACAATAGTTTTTGTTTCAGAAAAAAAATTCAGATCTGAGTTATGATCTTTGTTAGTTAAACCAAAATACGAGAATATCAAATGATTTCTATTTGTAAACATAAATGTTTCAGGTTCTGAAACCTTTTTTCTTTTTTTTAACTATTCCAAAATTTACTTAAAGGACACATTTCTTCAATGTTTGGTATGCATCAGTTTTCTATGTTCATTTCAAAAATCTTTTCCTCTTTGATCGTTACATTTAACTAAAAAGTGAAACTTTGATCAATGAATATTTTTAAATTTATAATATTATCAGTTTTGTTACAATCACAATCTGCTTTTGCAACTCCATTCAAAAGAGATGATGATTGTTATCCATTTCAAAAAGTTACAGAAACTCTCACACAAACATTATATAGTACTGATGCAGCTGGTAACACAGTTGGAACTAGCTACAACTACAATACCATCATTAGAGACACAATTGCTGAGTGTGCAAATAGTTACTTACCTACTACAACTGAAAAAACAACTGTTCCATCTACTGAAGTTTCCACTTTCACTCATTGTGAAGAAAATTCACACTGTACAAGTACTGCATTTGTTACCCCAATTTGTGATAACGATACATCTTCCGCAAGTTGTACTGTTCAAACTACTATGGTTAAAGGTGCAAATAATTATGATGTTGCTATTCATACCACTTCATGTGAGGCACCTGCTGGTGCAACTGGTTCTTTCCAATGTCATCCAACACAAGCATTAGTCGGTTTAGATGGTGTCTATGCAACATTCACTGTTACAAATTGTGATATTCCAGACTTTACTTGTCCTGTCAAAACTAGTACAACATCAGTTACTGATTGTTCAGGTAATGTACAAGCTGCATATTGCTCAACTGGTTTAACAACTACAAGTGTTGGCGATCATCCTCTTACCTTTGTTACTACAAAATGTTCTATGCCTGCTGGTCTCTCAGGTAGTTTTGCTACCTCAGAATCATATACTACTTATGATGCATTTACAACAACAGCAACCTTAACTATTACCAATGAGAATGTTCCAACTTTTGACTGTCCAACCTCTTTATCTTTATCATCTTCTTTATCATCTTCTTTATCATCATCTTCTTCATCTTCTTCATCATCTTCTTCATCATCCTCTTTGTCATCCTCATCATCCTCATCATCAACTGTTCCACCAACTGTTCCACCAACTACCATTACTACAATTATTACTGACTGTTCAAGTTCCACTCAACGAGCTACTTGTACCACTGGTACCACTAATATGATTGTCGGTGACTCAACTGTTCCAGTCATTACCACTTCGTGTGATGTTCCAGATGGCTTAACTGGTTCTTTTGTTAACACTCCTTCAGCAACTACTTACAGCAACGATATCACCACCACTGTTATCACTGTTTCCAATGGTATTGTCCCAAGCTTTGTTTGTCCATCATCATCTTCATCATCTTCATCAACTGTTCCACCAACTACCATTACTACAATTATTACTGACTGTTCAAGTTCCACTCAACATGCTACATGTACTACAGGTATTACCAATGTCGTTGTTGGTGATTCTACTGTTTCAGTCATTACTACCTCATGTGATGTTCCAGACGGTTTAACTGGTTCATTTGTTAACACTCCTTCAGCAACCACTTACTCAAATGATGTTACTACTACCGTCATTACTGTTTCCAATGGTATTGTTCCAAGCTTTGTCTGTCCATCATCATCTTCATCATCTTCATCAACTGTTCCACCAACTACCATTACTACAATTATTACTGACTGTTCAAGTTCCACTCAACATGCTACATGTACTACAGGTATTACCAATGTCGTTGTTGGTGATTCTACTGTTTCAGTCATTACTACCTCATGTGATGTTCCAGACGGTTTAACTGGTTCATTTGTTAACACTCCTTCAGCAACCACTTACTCAAATGATGTTACTACTACCGTCATTACCGTCTCTAATGGTATTGTTCCAAGCTTTGTCTGTCCAACCACTACACCATCATCACTTGCTCCATCATCAGTCCCATCATCAACTATTCCATCTTCATCTTCAATCCCATCTTCATCAATCCCATCATCAACTGTTCCATCTTTTTCAATTTCATCTTCAACTGTCCCATCATCATCAGTTCCACCCTCTTCTGAACCTTCAACTACTACACCATGCTCAACAACTAGTACTGTTTCAATTCCAATCACTAATTGTGAATTTGTTACTGAACAAGCATCGTGTATTGAAGGTGTTGGTGCAACATTAATTGAAGATACATTAATTTGGTTTACAACTACTTCATGTTCAATGCCAACTGATATTACTGGTTCATTTGGTCCATCAACTGTTACTAAATCAATTACAACTGGTGATATTACAACAGATATTGTCTTAACTAACTTTGTTGTTCCATCTGTTGTTTGTCCAACAATTTCATCATCATCTTCATCATATGCTTCATCCACTCATACTTACACCTCTGAATCTACTGTTACTGTTACAACTACTCATTGTTCAGATGATAAATGTACTAAATCTTCAACTACTGTTGTTACTACTTTATCAACTACTATTTCCTCATCATATGGGTCATCATTAGAAAGTACTTCATTCACTCCATCATCAGTTGCTCCAACTAGTGAATCGAGTACTCCAGCTAAACCATCAACTTCTTCAACTCCTGTTACTTCATCTAAACCATCAACTCCAGTTGTTCCAGGTACTTCATCAACTCCAATTGAACCAAGTACCCCAACTACTCCAGTTGAACCAAGTACTTCCTCTAAACCAGTGACTCCAACAACTACACCTGTCAATCCAACTACAACTACCACTCCAGCAATTCCAGTATACCCAACCAACCCAACTACAAGCGTCTCGATCACAGTCTCCACACCAGTCCCAGCTCCAAGTGAATCAATTTATGAAGGTTCAGGTATTAAATTTACAACTTCAAATACAGTTTTCGGTTTAATGTTTGGTTTAATTATGATGGTTATTTAAATAATTTAAATTTTAATAGTTCATTGTCTCTCTTTTTTTATTCAATCGTTTTGAATGTTTTTATTATTTATGTTCTTTCATTAAAATTTCCACATACTACTTTCTTTTTTTTGTATAAAATAAAATATTACCTACCTTAAAAATTAATTTTAATTATTAGAAATAAATATTACAAGACGAATAAATTACAAATAATTTTTAGCATGCATAAATTGTTTAAATTATAAATCTATATAGAAGAGAATGCAATAAAAATATCCAATTAATTAAAGGGTATCGATATGGAACAGTTATTTTTATCATTTTTTTAGTTTAATTATGTTATTAGCACTATTTTGGTATCATAAACGAGGGATTTCACCTAAATGTGAAGGTGAATTAGAATTTGAATGTGATTCTGGAGCAGGTAAATATTCATCTGTATCTGGATCATCAGTATCATTTGAAACGCTTGAACTCTTAAATGGATGATCATTATCTTCTCCATTGTTTATGTCGTTAGTATTATTATTATTATTTTCATTATCATTATCACTATCGGACACATCATCTTCAGAACTATGATTTACCAATCTTAAAGGTTTGGGACGATTAACAAAAAATCCTGTATTATTTTCAGTATTTGAACGTTGAACTGAATTAGAATTTGATGTTATATTTGAATTTATATTTGAGTTTGTATGATTTGTTGATTTTGTAAAAGTATTAATATCAGCATTTGATGAAAAATTACCCTTTTGTTCATTGGCGATTACTGATAAATCATTGTCATCATCAAAATCTCCACCATAAATATTATTTGGATTATTTTTCAGTATTGGTAATCCAATAAATGCATGTCTAAAAGTTCTCTTAAAGAAATTACCATCATCAACTGCGATACCTGCATCTTTACCATTTGAATCAACATAATTTTGAACTGAATTTTGTTGTTTTCTACGGTATAATAAAAGTAAAGCAATTATAATTACAGCAATGACAGGTATACCAACACCGACACCAACACCAATTGCAATACTTTTATCCTTTGATGAAATACCTGAATGTTTAACATTAGCAGTTGGTGATGCAGTTATTGTTTGGAACATTGTAACTGTACTTGCACTATTTATAATGGTAGTTGTACCTAAAACAATAAAAGAACCATGATTTGAGGAATATTGTGTAGTTGATGAAGCAGATGTTGTTGTTGATGAGGAGGATGATATTGTTGAAGAAGATGATGATGATGATGAGGATGAAGATGATGAGAAAGATGACGTGGTTGAGGAGGGAGATGATGAAAAAATTGTAGATGATGGTAAGATAGATGAACTAGATGTGGAAAAACTAGATGATGAACTTGAAGGTAAGAAACTTGAGAATGATGAAGTTGTAGATGGTGGAGCAGATGATGAACTTGAGGAAGTTGAGTTGAATGATAAGAAAAATGATGTGGATGATGTAGATGATGATGATGTAGATGATGAACTTGATGTTGGTGCAACAGAAAATGAAAATGTAGATGATGAGTTTGATGATATAGTTGTAGATGGTAAGAAAAATGATAAAAATGTTGATGAAGATGATGAACTTGATGAACTTGATGAACTTGATGAAGATGTAATTAGGGTTGAGAAATCTGAAGAATCAAAATCTGAAGTAGTTGTTATATCAGAAGATAAAATTGGAGAAACTTCAGATAATGATTCTGAAGATGAAGTTGCCGTATTGATAAAGTTAGTATCAACAGTATTTGGAAAAAAAGTTGTTGTTAACAAACTTTCAGAAGATAAAGTTGAAGGAGTTGTTGCTGTTGGTACAGTAAATGGATTATCATTCTCATCAGTTGTTTGAGAATTATTAAATTCATCTCTAATTTCCAGTTTAAAACGAGGAATAATTGCATTATTTGAACCTTGCATAATATGACGTATAATATTATTGGCATGATCAGCAGCTGGAAAATCATTATTAACATGAGCGTCAGTTTCCATACCATGATAATTTTCAAATTCTTCAAAGAAAATGGATATGAGATTTGAATCTAAGATACTATCTTTATTTAATGAATCTATTTTCAAAGTTGATGAATTACTTGCTTTAATATTAATGTTATTGTTATTATTATTGTTATTATTATTATTATTATTATTGTTATTATTATTTTTTTCATCATTTATATTTGAATGAGTGAATAAATCACTACATTTATGATCAAGTTTTGAAGGAGTAGTAACTATCAGAGTTAATAGTACTATCATTGAAAGCATAAAAAAAAATAGCAGTAAACATATTTTAAACCAGTTCTTCCTACTTGATTTTATTTTATCATTTATGATATTATTTTGGTTATTCTGTATGAAATTTTTTTCAGGATCCATATTTATTAGGAGATCATGATCAACATTATTATCATTAATAATAATATTGTTGTGTTTATTTATCCACAACATAACGAACGAAACTGATTAATAGAAAACGAATGCAGTTAAGGTGAAAGAGTGAATGAATGTAAATGCAAATGAATGCAAATTTAAATGTAATCTAAAGGGGTGTAGATAAATTGCAGTTGACTTTAATTGAAGAAAATGAATTCTATATTTGATGATCAAAATCAAAAATCGAAAAATTCAGGTACTTTTCTTGGGGTTTGTTTACTCCTTTAAAAAATTTCACTTATTTTCAATTTTGAATCAATTTCTAAACGGTTCGGATTCGCGCGGCTCTTTTTCTTGATATAATTTATTTTTAGCGCACTATATTATTATGATTTATAAGATCAATCAAGTGATGAGGATAAAAGAAAGGGTGTCAGTGATGTTCAGGGGAGGCTCTCTTTTACTGGTGATGATGTTCTTTTGATGTAGATGGTGTGTCTGTAGATTATGAGTGATGTTCTTATCAATATATCTATATGTACCAAATACTATATCTATATGTACCAAATACTAAAGGCTTAAAAAAGAAAAGAGCTCCTTTAACTATATATAATTTAATGAAAGTTAAACAAAAAGAAACAAAAACAAAAACAATAGGTTATATTCTTTTTGGTTACGTAATATAGATGTTATACCCTCTATATATAAGTTAAATACTACTTACTTACTATCCTTTGAAAGAGGTGTTAATCGTAAATATGGTTTAATACTTCTGAATTTTGGGAATAATTTACTTGCTTCACTATCTGAAACAGTTGGCGCAATAATAACATCATCACCTGGAACCCAATTTATTGGAGTTGTAATTTTTCTACCCATTTTCTCAGAGGTTTGTAATGAATCAATAACTCTTAAAACTTCTGCAGTATTTCTACCACAACTTGCAGGATATGTCATAATTAATCTAATTTTATGACTTGGATCAATAATGAAAACTGATCTAATTGTTAATTGAACTCCTTTATCATCAATATTTGTTGCATCTTGATAATCAATCATATCATATAAAAGTGCAATTTTTCTTTCAGGATCTGCAATAATTGGAAATGATAATCGACTACCTGTAATTTCATCAATATCTTTAATCCATGCTCTATGTGAATCACTATCATTAACTGAAAGTCCAATTAATTTAACACCTCTCTTCGTAAATTCAGGTTCAAGTTTTGCAAATGCACCTAATTCAGTTGTACAAACTGGTGTAAAATCATCTGGATGTGAAAATAGAATACACCAATTTTCTCCAATATAATCATAAAATGTAATATCTCCTAATGATGAATCTGCTGTAAAATTTGGTGCTGTTGAACCTAATCTAAGTGTACCATTTTGTGGTTGTGGTATTGACATTGTTGTATATGTGAGAATTTATTATATTTATATAATTTTGTTAAGAGATGCTGTTGCTTTGGAAATTAAAAAAAAATAAATATATTTATTACTATAATAAATTTATATGATATTAACTGTGGCTAAATGTATCACTATCAACTCCCTTTAATGTAGCACTTATCTTTAAAATAATGTCTCTCAACCAAGCATCCACACATTGTAATTTTTCAACATAAAAAAGTCATGATTTTAAAAATTTTAGCTAGCGAGGTGCCACTTTGGGTAATTTTCGGGGATTGATATATAACTATTACGTAAAGACAATATTTTTGTATCGAAACTGTTTATTCAATTAAACACGAAAAGCTATATACCATGATAAGATAAAAAATGGGGAATATAAGAATAAATAAATAAAAACGGTTCATAAATGTAGTAAAGAATTTTTATGTTGTTTATTTAAAACTCTACTAGAGAGATTTTAAAAAAGAGTTTATTGTAATTTTTGAAAAATTAGTGATCATTGATAAAAATAGAAAGTCAATTCATAATGACTGTAAATGTTGATTAATATAATGATCTAAAAGAAATGAAAATAAGAATAAGAATAAAATGAAGAGATTAGAGAAAATCCTAAATTTAATTATTTTCTGGTCTTAATTTTCTAACTTCCTTACCAACTCTCCAGATTTCCATATTTCTAATAATTTCTAATTCTTTTTCTAATTCTTCTCTGTAATTAGCTTGAGAATTGAAATCTAATGATCTTTGAGTTTCAGAACCATCTCTAACTGAAGCATATAATTTTTGGAAAACTGGTTTTAAGTTATCCTTGAAGATTGGGTACCAATCTAAAGCACCTCTTCTTGCAGTAGTTGAACATGCATCATACATGTAATCCATACCATATTTACCAATTAATGGATATAATGATTGAGTTGCTTCTTCAACAGTTTCATTGAAAGCTTCAGATGGGGAATGACCATTTTCTCTTAAAACTTCATATTGAGCAAGGAACATACCGTGAATACCACCCATTAAACAACCTCTTTCACCATATAAATCAGAGTAAACTTCCTTTTCAAAAGTAGTTTGGTAAATATAACCAGAACCAATTGCAACGGCTAATGCAATTGCTTTTTCTTCTGCTTTACCGGAAACATCATTCCAAACAGCATAGGAGGAGTTAATACCTCTACCTTCTTTAAATAAAGATCTAACAGTTCTACCTGAACCCTTTGGAGCAGCAAGGATAACATCAACATTGGTTGGAGGATCAACATGAGTTAAATCCTTGAAAACTGGAGAGAAACCATGGGAGAAGTATAAAGTTTTACCTTCAGTAATTAATGGTTTAATATCTTTCCAAGTTGAAGATTGTGCAGCATCAGATAATAAGTTCATAATAATTGAACCTTTTGCAATTGCTTCTTCAATTGAGAATAAGTTTTCACCTGGAACCCAACCATCTTCAATAGCAGCCTTCCATGAAGCACCACCTTCTCTAACACCAATGATAACATTTAAACCATTATCTCTTAAGTTTAAACCTTGACCATAACCTTGGGAACCATAACCAATTAAAGCCATAGTATCATTTTTAAAATATTCAATTAATTTTTCTCTTGGCCAATCAGCTCTTTCATGGACTAATTCTTCAACACCAGCAAAGTTAATTTTCTTTAAACCTCTAACTGAGTTAACATTAGTTTTAGTTGCATTAATTGAAGCAGCATTGATTAAAGTTGGTCTCTTAGCCATAGAGGATAAAGCTCTAGCAGAAGATCTTGATGATCTTGCAAGTCTTGCAGCAGCGTTTCTGTACATTGTTTTAAGATGTAGTTTGGATAAAGAAAGAAGAAATAAATAAAAAATTAAAAAGGTAAGATTTTAAGAAGAATAAATTAATGGCATATATGGAATCAATCATTGAAATATTGGGAAATTGCTTTAATTTAAATACTCGACGTATTCAAAATAATTAGGTGACTGAAAAATTGAGAACTATCGAAAACTTATTATTACTCACTCAAAAATTACAATAAAAAATTACAATTTTTCACCATACCCGGTACCGGACCGGGACTTTTTCACAACTAATATGCCTTTTCTATTCTTTTCCTTCATTCATTCAGGGCCTGAATTCCTATCACAAGGTTATAATGCCTCAAAGGATATATAGGATCATCATCAGTAAATGATAAGTGACTCACTATCTTATTGTTATCTAAAATGTGACATAGAGTGTAAACTTACATTCCCACAAGTAAATACTTAATTTCACATTTTGAGTGGAAATGGGAATTCACACTTTGACTCTGTCCACTAATATTGAAAGACTAATATAATTTAAAAAACATGTTATTTGTTTTATATTACGTAATTCCGTCACGTGATCAATTTATACGACGCGTCTTTTTTTACTTTTCTATAACACCAGTACACTTCCATAAAATTGGAAAATATTATTTCTTTGAGGGGAATCCCTAATACTACTACTACCTCTACATGATATTTTGATTACATGCAATTTTATATGAAGATTTCTATTGGATTAAGATATAAAATCTGATTTAATTTGATTTAAATTAATATAATAACTTTTTTAATTTTGTAACAATGTCCGTTTCATTTTATAGAACATTAAAGAATATCTGGCGTAATGGTCTTTTACGTTCAGGTCGTCAAATTGCTTATATGAATGATACAAAATCAGGTAAACTAGTTGGTGAAGATGATTTTGGAAATAAATATTATGAAACAACTGATGAAGATGAAATTCATATGAGAACAAGATGGTGTGAATATAAAGATTTTTGGAGATTTGATGCTTCACATTCTGAACCTGGTTGGCATTATTGGTTAGCATATGGTACTGATACTCCACCAAATGCTTTACCAAAGGATGAAATAGCAATTAGACATATCGCTCCAGAGAATCATCATGCAATTAATCATACTTTTACAAAAGGTGCTTACGTTCCTTATAATACTGCTAAACCAAAATTTTCAACTTGGGAATCTTCTGTTACTCCAAGATCTTAAATTTAATAAATTATTCAATTAATTAGCAATATTTTTTATTTATTCTATTAATATTAACAATAATATAATATAATAACTTTATATATATATAACATACATTATATTATATTATTTTTATATATACACCAAAAAACATATAAGATTTAAAGAAACACATCTTATTTCTCTGCAAATGTTGCTGCAACAATTAATGGAAAAACTAATGTAACATCAGTATAAACTTTAACACTCTTAGCTTCCGCCTTAATTTTACCCCATGAAACTGCTTCATCAGGTCTTGCACCTGCATCTGATGCATCAAATTCTTGACCTGTATTGATATAAATTGCATAATCTGCACCATTTCTCATTAAACATGCATTAGCAATATGGTGTTTAATTAATCCACCACCTAAAATTAACATACCTGCCTTATATGCATTCATTGACATTGAATTAATTTTTCTAATATCTTCAACAATATCTAATCTAATTTGATTTGGACTTGCCTTAAATGTATGGAAAAATAACATATCACCAATTGATCCATCAGTTAATGCAGGACAGAAAACTGGAATTTCATTCTTATGACACCAATATAAAACTGATGTTTCATCATTAATTTCTTTACCTAATCTATCAATAAATTTACTTGGAGTCCAGAATGGTGTACCTGCATTCAAAGCATCTGTACCCTCTTTTAAAACAAAATCATTTTGTTCCTGAAGCATAACATCTAATAATGGAACCATCCATTCCTCAAATTTACAATAATTATCATTTGGAACAATCATGTTACCAATTCTATTCATACCCTTTTCACGTAATGCAGCACCTGGAGCTGCAAAATCACTCATAAAAGTTGGTGCTAAACATTTAATAATATCTTCTTCAATACCACCAGCAGTTGAAACAATAGCATCAATCATTTTATGTTGAGCTAAAAATCTTAAAGTATCTCTTAAACCCGATGAAATTAAATTTGATGTATAACCCATAAAAATTGTTGTCTTTTGGAATCCATTTTCATCAAATTGTCCCTTACGTTCATGTTCCTCTAATTCATCAATATGTTTACCTCTCCATGCACGCATTTCATTAATAATATCACATGCTTCAGCTAATGAACTTGCTTGACAACCCATAGTTCTCATACCTTCAATAAGATCTTTTGCTCTAGCATTACGACTTTCAGGTTTAGAATAATCAATACCATGAACTAATAATGATCCTTCTGGAACTGGATCGGATGCTTTAAGAACAGCATCTCCTGCTAAATTTGGAATTGCACCTGACATACTTATACTTCGTTATTATCCTCTATATATATGTATATAAAAGATTCCCATGATAAAAGACCAAAACTGAAAAATAAAAAAAATTTAACTTATTGCTCCACTAATTTAAAAAATATTATATAGTATTACGTAATGTCAAATGATCTATTATAACTTAAGTTAAGTTGATGATATTGGAGTAAACTTTAATATCATCTTTTCACTACGTGGAACAGTAGTATAAATATCAAGCATCTCTCCATCATAATCGTAATCAAACTTATCATCTAATGTAATGTTATAACGACATAATAAACTTGTAAGAATAATTTTAATCTCTGCAGTTGCTAAATTTAATCCAACACACATTCTGCTACCTGCGCCAAAGTGCATTAAATTAGCCTTCATTAGTTTATATTGTTCATCACTTGCATTAAGCCATCTATCAGGGTTAAAAGTATCAGGATCAGGGAATAATGTTGATACTCTATGTAAACTCCATGGTTGCATAACAATTGTTGTACCACCTGGTATTTTACATGGTTTAACATTTTCATTACCATTAAATATCATACCCTTAGGTGGAACAATTCTTGGTTCTTGACCTGGAATTGCAGCACGTACTCTAAATGTCTCTAATAAAGTTGCATGAGTGTATGGTAATAAATATTCATCATCAACTAAACTATAATCAAATGGGGTATGGTTTGAACTATCAATTGGTTTCCCGTTACTTAAAGTATCAAGTAACTCTTTTTGAATTTTCTTTTGAATTTCTGGACTTTTAGCTAATTCATAGAAAAAATATGACATAGTTGTACCTGTTGTAACATGACCTGCAGCAATATGATCAAAAAATTCAGATTTAGTTTTATTTTTAGTGAAAATTGGACTTTTCTGAATTACTTTACCGTTTACTTTATCATAATCAAAATAAACTGTTAATAAAGTTTCCTCATTTTGTTCAATGGTTTCATTTAATTTACTAAAAGCATTTAAAAATTGATTTTCAATCCATTTATAACATTTATTAGAGGCTTCAATAACTTTATCAGTTGCAACGTAATCATAAAAGTATGGCATTTCTGTAACCCAAAATCCTGTTGATGATTGTAATCCAAAATCCTCAACAATTCTAGTACCTTTACCAAAAGGATCAGCTAATAATGAATCATAATTACCTTTACCAAATGAGAATGAAGTAACTGCATCCATTGCCATATTACAGAAAATATTGAAAACATCAATTGACTCTTTATTATATTCATCAAAAACTTTTAAAGTATCTGTCATTACAGTAACTATTTTAGACATAATATTTTCTGAACAAATATTGGTTTTAGAATAAAATTTATGACTAACTTTTCTTGATTGAATATGTTGTTTCTTATCTTGAATTGAAAAAGTATTTGGTTCATCATAATTGACAAATTGCGTATAAAAGCTAGATTTATCAAAATTACCAATATAGATATCTTTTTGATATTTAATATCATTAATGTCAATTTCATTAGGACCGATTCTGACAATTGATCCATATTGTTCATGAAGTTTTTGAACATATCTGTTTCTTTGTTCACTCCAAGATTTATATAGAATATAATATTTTGTTAATGCACATATTTTAGGGCCTGGGATTTTAGATAATGGATGAAAATATAATGGGTATATAATAAAATAGAAAATTAAAGTTGAAAATCCAACCAATAAAATTGAGTTTAATTTTGATTGTTCAAACTCCGATGTTGATATTAGATTACTGAATAACTCTTTGATCATTGTATTTTAATATTCACAACTGCGAGTTATTATATGGATATATATATATATATATATATCAATATCAATATTAAACCAAGTTTAAAACCAAATAACTAGGCTGTTGTACAATTTGATATATGTCTTTATCTCCAGTGACTCAAACATTAAGTTGTAATACATATATGATTCACTTTGATAAAGACAGTCTTCCCAATTAAGAAACTGTAAGCGAGTGCGAGTTTTACTTACCAGTCGTGCATTTCATTGTTGAAGGGTTTTGGAAGTTTACAGTGGACAGTTCTTTCAATTTTGGTTTGGTTTTCTGGAATTAACTCACTCTGGTCGCCATGTTGAGATATATCAAGTTAGTTTTATTCATTAGACGATTTAATGAACTTAACTTGCTGTCTTAGCATGGCTACCAGAGTGAGTTTCCTCAATCAATTTTCTATTGATTTGATTGTGTACAATAGGCCCCATATTCAGGTGTTACTTTATTTGGCTTTTTATCAATTTCATCTAGATCATCAATTACGGTGAATAACTCATTCTCATGGATACTCTGTTCTAGGCCCGAAATTAATCTATCATTTACCCATTTGGAAATGCTGTTTTCTTGAAATGTATCCATGATCATACCAAAGTTCATAGTTGCACTAGTTGGACTAAAATATAATAAAATCTTAGCATAGTCTAAAATGACATAATATTCAACTTATTCCTTCTTATCAAGAAACCCCTTAATTAAGGTAAGGTTGTCTTCAGCAGAGATGCTTGCCCATTTTTTGTTTAATTTCATAAAAAGTGCAGAACTTTTTATTAAATCTTAAAAAAGAATGGTTCTACCGCTGTTGTCATGATGGTGTCAATTTGATCATAATCTGTTCCAGCTTGTCCATCGGTACAGAATAGCAAATTCCATTTTTAAATATTCAGTAGAAAGTACCCATTGGTACATGAATAAAACCATTCTTTAAATAATAGAAGGGCATAACATGTTTCTCGTTTCTTGATTGGATCATTATTCTTTAGAGCTTCAGTAATTAATTTCATATTTTTAGGAGTTTCCAAATTGAATTTTATATAATCGTAAATTTTATTTATAAGAGTTATTTTCAAGCTTTAAATGGTGATCGATTATAGTTTCTAAGTTTCTAATATATACAAAATTTAAATATAATTTTATAGAATTAATTGATGATGATTGTCTGAATAGGGTATAATATGCTAAAATTGTTCATCTCTATGAATGTTTTGCTGGGTATGTAACAGGTATACTATCCCATTCCTCTGCAAACTTTTGAATGTATAACTCAAAATATCTCAAATAATGTAATGTGAAATATTTTGGTTGGTCTAATGGAACTGATAAAGGTGATTTTTTCTCTAGCCAAAATAAATCATCATCTATGGCATTATTTTGACATGTGACTCTCATCATATTATGCCATTCAATGTAAGTATATTTGTACTTCTTATCAAGGCACATATCCAATACTTTTTTACGCAATTCCAGCAAAATTATTTGAATTCGACTTAATTTATCCAAAACATAATCGTTCTTTTTCTTAAATATTGTTTCAACTATGTTATGTTGACTAATTGCACTTACACCCAGACTATCTTTATCTTCTTCAAAACCATTTAATTTATAAATCTCTTCAAATTTGTTTACATCAAAATTTTCATCAAGTGATTTGAAATTTTCAATTAATACCTCTCTTGATTTTTCTAGCTTTTCATGATCATATTTGACTCTTTTACCTTCTCTGAAATAATTTGCCAATTGAACTGCAGCGGTATTTGACCTAACAAAATTTTTTGAATTGACAAATCCATAATCACCTAGTCCATCGACATCTAATAAAACAGTATATAACATATCAACTGGATGTGAAGCAACTGGAATTCCGTTAATTTGATCAATATCAGAATGGAACTCAGTCTTTGGATTAGATTCATTATTCAAAACAGATCCTGCAAATTCCGAATGTCTACTGCTATGATTATTACTCATAACATCACAATTCCCATGTGATTTTGATTTTTCAATTGTTTCAAGAGAATTATCACTCTGAACATCAGAATCAACTTCAATCATTGAATTCATTCTTAATTTTGAAATCCTCTCTTTATCAATTGAAATAACTTCTCTTCTCTGAAGAAAATAACCAAAATCTTTTAAATACTTATTACTTAGGCAAAATTCCACAAAAACTTCAAATGTTTTAAATTGATTAATATTTGTAATTTTATAGAAAACAAAATCACTTGCAGTTGAAACTAAAATTGTCATGACTGGAATTGCAGATAATGCCCAAATACAGAAAAATGTTTTACCACCTGGTGTAACAGGATTTTGACTTCCTTGACCTAATGTCATAAGATTGAAAAAACAATAATAAACACTTAACTTATAAGACCAATCTTCTAATAAGGCAAATGCTAATGCTCCACACATAAGTGTAACCATAAAAATGGAAATAGAAACTGCTAATTCAGAGATACCTTGAATTGTAAATGCCCATTTATGTATATCTTTTATAAGTTTAAATGAGTCCGCATTACTAAGTTTAATCTTTTCATCTTCCTTGTGAGCTTTATAAAATCTTTTCCTTAATCTTTCAATTCTATGCCAAAATAATGTTGAATCTGAGAAATTAAACATCATGTTTCTGATACTATTAATAATCAAACCAAAAATGACTAAACCAATAACAATCCAAATTGATGTCAATGTTTGTCCCAATGGATTAGTTGTGCTGACGACGCCTTGATCGCCAATGGTAACAATTGAATTAATACAATAGAAAAATGATGGTCCAAGCCTTAAATCCAAGACAGCAGTGAAAACGCCAGCACCGATAATTAACCAAGCACTTAATGCTAATGTTTGAACAATCAAAGTTTCTTGGGTATTATCAATATTGAAAACTGGTTTATATTTTTTCATCAGAAATCCAATTTCATTGACAAGCAACAGGAAGAAGTTTGTGAAATGTAAAAAGATCGTAATAATAGCAAACCAAAACCCTTCACCTATAATATAATTTTCATTATATCCATTTTTATAGAACCAGATATGATAACCAATTATTAAACCAGTTAATAAAACGCAAGCAATTCCCCATCCATAAATTGATATCACTTGACCCCTTGTATATCTGATTTTCTTTCTATAATTTAAGAATAAAAATGTATTTGAAATAATTGCAAATGCACTCGACACTGAATTGATTGAGTAACACCATATGGGATCTTTTTCATATTTTGGAGATATTTTATTAACTTTCCACGGACAGATAATAGCCATGATGGAAAAAACATTTGATAATGGACCTGAACAACTACATAATAATGGAATATAGGATGAACATAAAAACCAGAATAGAAAATGTCTATCGCCAGGTTTAACATTCAAATTTGCAATTTGCCATGATGTTTTACTTGAAAATGTATTGTAAAATTCACTTAATCCACTCTCTTCTAATTCCGATACAGGAGGTATTGTATAATCTGTTTCTATTCTTTTTGCCTTATGTCTAAACTTCTTACTAAATTTTGTAGTCGTTCTGTATAGGAAATTATCAGAATTATTTACAGTTGACTTGGATTCTAACCTAGACCCTGACCTTGATCTTTCATTTAACAGTGTATCATAAAGTGGTACTGGTATAACATCCGGTTGTAAATCATCTATAACTTCCCGTATCCCTCGTATATCTTCATCCACCACTTCATCAGCTAAACTTCTATCTATTTTAAGCTTAGACCTGGCCAAATGTCGTATTAGATTCAGTCTTTTTCTGAAATATTTTGTTGTTCCCATGTAACTACGGTTAAAACTTTTTCTTGGACCTATTGATTTTCCCATACTCGAATATGAAAAGCAAAGAAATGTTCCCAACTGAGTCTAATAATGACAGATATATACTGTAGAGTGTGGTATGTTATCAGATCACTGATCAGACGTAAGTTACATTAAGTAAAGAATGTATAGTTAATGAAATGAAAAGATTTCTAATCATTCCAACCCCATAAAAATTAAGGGCACCCTCCCACGTCTCCTCCTCCCCCCCCCTTCCTTCACGTCAGCTGATGGAAATTCTTGCAAGCCCCCTAGCCAAATTTATAATCATGCACTCTTCTCGTAGAGCGTCTTCTTGTTGGTTATATCAAATGTGGATCAGTTGATCATAACGGATAACAGGCATCTTATATACTTCTCTTTCAATATATATGTTTCAGTCTGCACACACTTCTGTTCTGCGATCTTTCACTAAAAGTTGGAAATTAACTCCTATAAGAAGGTATACCAGTTCTAATAATGGAACTATCTCTAAATCCCTAGCTTCACAAAGGAAAAAAGTTTTAACATTTCAGAAAAGTGAAGTTTCAGAACTTGATCCTAATGAACATATAAAAGATACTGAAACTATTATTCATCCTGCATTTGTTACTTCTTCTAATTTGGAAACTTATCTTGGACAACGTGTTAAACCCGTTGTTAGTGTTACTAAATGTGAGAGTTATGACTTTGATCAAGTTTTCTCAGTTCTGTCATTAAAAGGTTTAGCTCCAGTTAAAATAGTTCCTGGTGAATGTATTAAATTTAACTGGAATCAAAATTATGTTTTCATTTTTAAGTTTGGTACTATCGTTGCATGGAATATTGAAGAAAAGGAAGTTTTAAATAATATTTTACCAATTTTCAAAAATAGTGAAATTACAAGTTATCAATATCAAAGTGAAGATTTAGATTATATAGAAATTAATAAAGATGTTGATCAAGTTAAGGATGAAAATTTTGACAAAATCATTAATGAACAAAATAAAATTGGTTTACAGACTAGTGAATCTTACATCTCTAAAGATACTGAGATTATTTGCTTAAATGTACCAAATAAATCACAAAAACTGTTGGATATGTTAGCATTTTCATATGGTATTTCAAGATCTACTAGATTGGCTATCTTGGAAGAAGCAGTTGAAACACATATCAATCTTACAAGATCAACTATTGAAAAATTATCTCATGGTGAAAAGATTGCAGTTGATCCTAAGGAAACATTAAAGTTATCGGGTAGATTATTACTTTTACGTGGTAAGTTAAATCTTTATTCAGAATTAGTTGAGACTCCGGATATTTACTGGAGTGAATCACGTCTTGAAAAAATTCATGATAAGGTATCGAATGCATTGGATATTTCCAAGAGAGTCAATATCTTAAACAGAAAACTTGATTACTTATCAGAGGAAGCAGATGCTCTTGTAAGTATTATGTCCAAACGTACTGAGGTTAATCTTGAACTTATCATTATCTACTTGATTGTAATTGAAGTCTGTTTCGAAATGTACCACTTCTACGAAAGACTTGGAGGTAAATACGACATTGAATATTTCAAGGCATTACTTAACTAACCAATTACCTAGTACGCTATATAAACACACATTATATAACCTGTAAATAGACAATACCAATTTATTTTAAGAGTACTAAATACTAAAACTGATAATAATAATAATAATAATAATAATAATAATAATAATAATAATAATAATAATAGAAACCAGCCGATCAGTTTTTATGCTGTTTCAGTCCCTCAGACAACACAAAATTTGAGAATTTAAAAGTTCTCAAAAATGTATCAAGATCATGAAATTACTATACAGCCTTTAAAGTGGACGTTGCCATTTACAGCCCATTTCTTCTGTTTTCGTCTGTTTCACCCACATTTGCTCTACCCAAGTAAGTTTATTCTACTCTTAACGGATTCCTGTTTGATCTAGTTAATATTTTGTAACTCAATGCAGAATAGAAACAGAAATTCCTATTTGGAAACCTCATATACAGGGGTGGGTGCATTCAGTTCTGCACCTGCACCTCATTCAAATGCTTTAGCAGCTGCTTCTGTCATTGGAAATGCTCTAAAGAGAAACAATCATAATCCAAATAATCTTGATTTACCAAAATTACAAGCCCCAAAGGCTCCACCTAGATTATCAAGAACTTCATCTGTAACTTCATCTTCAAACTATAGAAATAATTCGACTAGAAATCTTTCAATTACTGAATCTAATTATATCAATACAATTAGAACTAACTCTATAAATACTGCTAGTGCTCGTCGTATGTCATTATCTACACTCTCTAAACAAAGATTACAATCACAAAAAAGTACGCCTAATTTAAAAACTAGAAGATCTGTTTCAGATTTTACAAACTCTAATTCAAATAGTAGATTATCATATTTACCAAAACAAAATATCCCAAGAACAATTAAGAAATATGTCCCTTCTGTGAATGGTTTAGTTGCTGTGGAAGTTCCAAATCCTAAACATCCGGATAACATGCCTCAACCAAAACAAAAGATAAACTCATTATCAAGACAATCAGTTGGGAACGGTTATACTACCAACAGATTTTCTTCATTAAAAGTTAGTGATTCAAGAGACAATTATACTAGTAGAAAAACCTCAATGGGTAATAAAAATATTAAAAGAGAGACTAGAACACTTCCAAACGGTACTAAAATTATCAGTACTACAGTTGAAGAATATATTACAGATCCAAACGATGAAATTTATCCTGATAATTATAATTATGATGATACGTATGATGGATTTGATGATGCTGAAGAAGTCCATGATTTTGATGAACATGATGACGAAGAAGTTGATATGACAATGACATTAGATGAAATTAATGAAGAAGATGAAAATGCATCAGTTGAAAACTTACCAAAGAATGATAATATTTTAGATTCAAAAGTAATTGATGATGAAACTTATGAGACAGAAGGTAAGAGAATTATTGAAAATAATGAGAAACTTGAATCACATGAAAGAGAATCTGCTTTCAAATCAGTAGATGAACCGATTAAAGATACGGTTGTTATGGAAGATTTACTGAGCCGTAATTTAGTACATTCCATTACTCCAAGTTTACATCATCTCAACCATAAAAATATTATCTCCCCACATTTAATAGGTACTCCAGGCTCTGGTTTCATTTCTGTTTCCGATATGGACGATGAAAGGGCTAATGATGGTAATGAGCCATTTGTTGAAAATGATGATTACAAAGATATAGATGATGAAATTGATGAAATTGATGAAATTGATGTTGGTCTTGAAAACGATGTAATTGTTAATGAAAACAAGGAATTATTGGATGAAGTAGAAGATGATAATCAAGAAAGTGATTATGTTGATGATATACCTGAATCTATGGATGAAGTTGATGTATTTGCTTCAGATCCTCCATCAGATATAAAGGCTTCAGATGAGTATAGTGAAGAAGAATATTTAGCAGCGCAAGCAAAGCTGAATGAATTGGTTAAACAGAAACAACAAGAAATTCTTGATGCTATGATTGAGAACGGTGAAGTTAATGCCGATTTAGTTGATGGAGAAAATATTCAAGATTCAGTTGGAACTGAAGTAGATGACCATATTGCTGATGTAGATGTTTATGTCGATGGTGGTATCGTTGAAGAAGTTCAAGTTAATGTTAATGATAATGATAATATTGATGAAGGTATTAATGAAATTGATGATCAAAATGATGCAGTATTATCAGATGGCAGTGTATATCCAGACTCTTTGAAAGAAAGTAACCCTTCAATTAGGCAATCACCAAGTAAAGAATCACTGAGTTTCAATTCCTCTCATTTAGATAGTACAAAATCACCAAATGAAAATATGATACTTCATACTACCTCAAACAATGAAATGTCCACTGATGTGCCAGCAACTGAAAGTCTTGAAAAACCATTGTTTTTTGATGTTGATGAAAATAAAATTGAAGAATTTTACACTCCACCGGCTACTCCCCTGGGTGAAAATCAATTGTTTAGCAACGCTACTGAAAATAGTTTAGCTGCAACTGAAACTGAACTAGAAACACAAAAAACTGTGGACTCAATTGCAATGGATGCTTCACCAGATTCTTCAGTTGTTCATGACTCTGTTATTTCAGCAACTCAACCTTTGAAACCAGCAGTTTCTGTGGAGAAAAAGTCAATGGCTCAACATTTAAGACCAACTGTTGAACTTCTCAATAAATCTGTCAGTTCTACTCCTATTAAAGCAGCTAATAAAACTGAAAATATTTCTCAAAATAGTGCTCTTGATAATCAACGTGTTCCAATTTTAGCTATACCAAGTGATGTCCATGGCTTAGACGATGAAAGTGATGATAATAACTTCAATGAACTCGATCATTTAGCAGTTCCTAAAAGGGAGCCATCAATTCAAGCTAAGATTGATTTAGCTGAAAAGCGTAAAACTTTAGAATTAAGTAATAGTGAAGTCAATTTAGCTTTAAATGAAAATAAAAGTGTTGATAATTTAGCCAAAAGAAAATCAGTTCTGAAGAATTCTCAAGGAAGTAGATCATCATTATATGTTTCACAAAATCAACAAAACAATGCCTCATCTGCATATCTGTCTCTGGCAACTGCTCAAAATACCAAATTGAATGCTATGAACTCGATTTCCTCCAAAAAGCAAAGTATGAACAATCTTCAAGAACCAACTTCAGTGAGGACTAGATCAAGATCTGGATCAGCTGCTTCAAGTATTCATAATTCTGTTCATAATAATAATAACATATATACCCCATTAGCAGCTGCATCTAAAGCTGCACAAAGGCATTCAGTTCAGCAATTTGGTTCCAATGGTTTCAATAATGATCAATTTGATAATAAAAACAAAAGAAATTCAATTGCAAATCCAAAGAATGGGGCAATCGATGGTGAAGATTTTCTTTCAAGAGTGGGTAGTGTAAAAGCACCTAATCCTAAAGTTGAAGAAGCTAAAAAGAGAATTTTACAGAATAGACCTGGTGCAAAACGTTCCAAAGAACTATTAGAGTTATCAAAAACTAGACCTCATGTTAAAAAGGATGATTTAATTGCACTGAATGATACATCATATGTTCCAACTAGATCATCATTTGAAAAAGAACAAAGTAAACTTGGTGTTGATCAAAACGCAGGTCAGACAAAGATGACATCATTATCATTAAGAGATTTGAATTCTTATTTGTACGAAAATCAAGACCATATGAAACATTCTAATCTTGGTTATAAGTCAAGATTTGCCGATGATAACTCAGATACTGATTTACCTTTACCTCCTATTAATACAACTGTTGCTCCAGCTGCTTATAAATTTGATGAATCTTCACATATTCCTGCTGAGCCTTTACATAACGAAAAAACCAGATCGAGTGGATTCAGGTTTAAATTTGGCGGTATAAATAAAAAAAAGTCGACATCTGACATGGCTGTCAATGATAACCAAGGTATTGCGACCCCATCAGTAAGTAATAATGTTGAAAAGTCTTCACCTAAAAAACCATCAGGCCTGTCATCTCTGAGAATTCACCTCCAAAGTAACGATAATAGTAATGATGCATCAAATGGTGCTAATGGTGGTCATAAGGAATCTAAATTTCAAAAATACTTTGTTGATCAGCATGGACCAAGTACCCAAAGAAATGTCAGTACAGCATCTCATGCTACTGCTCAATCGCAAGCTACTGAACCTAAAAAGAAAAGGGGATTTTTCAAGAAGATGTTCAGTGATGAAAAATAGGAATCCAATACAGTTTTGCATTTTATTGTATGTATAGTTAATTATTTATGTATTGCTTTATAATTATGTTTTTACCTATAAATTTATTTAAAAACTTTTTACAATCAGTGGATCATCAAAGATTAAGACTGTTCATGTCATCTGCTAAACGTTTCTCATTTTCATTATCAGCAGGTACAAAATTACCAAAATCATCATTGTCATCATCATCATTCTCTTCTTCTTCTGGTTCACTTTCATTATTACCAAGTAAGCCAACCTCTTCATTGTTTACTAACAAATTATCTATATCGTGATCCTCAAAATTATCTCCCAATGCACCTGACTCTAATGTCCATCCAGTCATCACACTTTCCGCTCCTTTGCTATCAATACTAGACCTATTGACACCGGTACTTTTACTTTCAGATTGAGCAAATGAACTTGCTCCTGATTCAGAGCTAGCAGCAGTATCTGCTCTTATTCTAGAATCACCCATCTTCTTCTTCACTTGTGAAGCAACTCTTACACCATCTGCCATGACATTATTCACCATTCCTCTGATATTACCTACCATTCCACCAAAAACAGAATCATTAGTATTTCCCGGAGAGTCAAGATCAAAAGATTTCCAAAATTGATTTTCAAAAAATGATGAATATGTTTCATTTGCTAGAATAACCATACGGAACATTGATGGAGTGATATAAACTGGATGTGTTGGATCGAGTGCTTTGTTGTGAGTGATGCTTTCTTTTCTCTTATCATTCAAATCATCATCATCATCATCCAGATTAATCAGATTATCATCTGGATTTTCATAGGGTTGAGCATATTTAAATGCAAGTTGTAAAAATGATGAGCTTGCTGAAAGGTATCTGACACTCTGTTTAGTTTTCCACTTATCTTCATCAAACTTTACTTCATCTGGCAGAGTAATTTCTTCGGTTTCACCTATTTCAACACCTTTTTCAATAAGATTTTTTCTTCTTTGAACAATCTTTTCTGCAATTTGGTCTTCTAATTCTCTGTTCGCAATCGTATCAAAAATAACACCATCGCGCCATGGAGTTGTGATAAATATTAAATCTTCAGCAACTTCAAGTACTGTTTCTTTATTAATTCTTCCTGTATTATCAGTGTCATATAGTGAGAAAAAGTTTGATAAAGCGTTCATCAAATCACGGTTAACAATTTTATTGATACCCACAACTAAAGAGTCTAAGCTCATCTCGCCATTTTCATTTGACCAGTTTTTATATAATCTCTTCAAAAATGACGATTGATCTCTTGTTTCTCTTTCCATATTGACCCAAGGTACAATCTCTGACATGAATTTTTCAAATGAATCAAAATCCATAGTTAGATTACCACGATTTGGTGAATTTGAATCTTGAATTAAAATTCTATAGTATCTGTCATATATATTAGATATTTGTTCTTTCTTAAGATGTGGGGTATCTGGTAAATTTCTAATCTCTGCTCTTTTGACAAATAAATCTATGCCTTTGAAAACTTCATTTTTAGATGTGTTTCTATATTTTATAATCATACGATCATCAATCATTTGAAAATCATTGAATGCAATTTCCCATAGTATATCAAACTTTCTTTTTATCTTGTGATTCTCTGGTGTAATTTCATCAAGACTTGCAAAAAAGTTTTTGAAAACTGCAATACATTCACCATCATCTGTACACTCTAATAATTCCTGTGAATTGATTTTGACAATTGCCAGTGCAACTTTAAACAAAGTTTTTGGACCATTTGCAAAAAATGAGTCCATAACTCTGAAAGCAAAAACTAAAGGCATTGTATTAAGAAAAAATGATAAGAACCATGGTAATGAAACGATAGAGAGCTGAATATCATATTTATTAAAGTGATCTGCTAAAATGGGTAAAGTCTTTTGGACCATACCTTCAAAAACTTTTTGGTCTAATAGAACACCGTACATTGTTTTAGAATAATAACCTGGTATAATTTTATCACATAGAACGTTCAAAGTCCAGAATGCTTGATCTTCTGTCATGAAAATCAATAAAGCTGCAGTCACAATATTCATAGCTTGGCAATATCCGACATCTGGATTTTTCCATGAATATGCAGTTAGAACTCTTCTCAACTTATCTATTCCTTCATCTGTTTGAAAAGCAGAGTATTCAGGTAATGAACGGTTTAAATCTTTTTCTATTTCCTCAATTGCCAGTGTATGTTTCTTCTTATTCTCTTCTAAAAGATTTTCATATTCTTCTGTATTTTGATACCGACAATACATTGATCCGGAAGATGTTTCCCATATTTCACCTCTCAGTCTATTCGGAATACCTACCAAGATTAGACTGTTGAAAATATGGTTTTGAACTAATTCCAAGTTTCTACCGTACCTACGAAAATACTCAAACCATCTTTTCAACTTTAGTATCTCCTTTTCTTTACTTTCATTTCCTGGAAATTTATACTTTAGACCCAAACCTCCTTGAGGATGTTGAAGTACATCAATGTGTTTTTCACCTAATTTCGAGTTCTTACAGTTTTTACTGATTAGGTACTCGGAATAGAGGGTTGTTTGAAAACTTTCCAATTTGACACTGTTTTCTCTATTTGAAACATGTTGTTTATTGAATGTGTGCCAGAAATGTTCGGCTTTTGACCTTATAGTATCACACATAATGTCTAAAATCATTCCATTTGTTGTAGAAACTCTAACGTGTAAAATTTCTACATTTGGTATCTTCTGTACTTTATTAATTGATGTTAAATGAAAGATAATCTTGTCTTCTGTGCTATCATTTTGTTTAATAAGCAAGTAATTCTGTGTTAATGTCAATTTTCCTGGTCTCCGTGAATTGATATTGTGAGGTACAGGTAAATAAGTTCCTGCACTTTTGATACTATCACTATAACTATATAACACCCTACTTGTTATTATGTAGTCCACGTTGAGTTCACCTAATATTTTTTCATCTGAAGGTACATGAAAGAATCCTTGCATAAGCTGGTCAGGAGTTAAGTGGTTGGGATTATTTATTGACTCAATTGCATTCTGTGCTAATGAGGCAACACTTTTAAAAAAATCCATGGTATTGTCTTGTCAATGTTATACTATTTATTCTTTTTGAAGGTTTATTCCTTATAATCTATTGATGGTTTGTAATATAGTTGCTGTGCCCTTGTAGAAACTGGATTTTTTCACATTGTAATTTCAATGAACAATTAACATGCGGAAACTTCACTTTAATGGATGACACCTTTTTAGTGGCGCAGTTTTTCTGTCGAAATTGGCGCAGTTTTATGATGTATCTTGAGTATTTTGTGCATTTTTGCAGGGTAAGTGCTAAAAGTAGAATCAAACTGTTATACAACATACAAATAAATAGATAAATAATACAAAGCAGTAATTTAATAGCTAAAAATACCAAATAATGTAAATTATTAACTTGCTTCATCTTCCTCCACAACATTTTCAAGGGATTGGAATATACTGGTATCATCAATTGCATTCATATGCTCACCATTTTTTATGATGTTTGAAAGAGTATTCTGTCTTGGTGCCTTCAAATTTAAATTCGCGTTGACCTGTGGACCTAGTAAATCACTATCGTGAAACTTTTGTGCATTTTTTTGGTGTGAATGACTATGAAATTCGGTTATGTGTGAGTTTAAATTTCCTGAACTACTCTTTGATCTATTCTTGAACTTCAGAATAGGGTTTATTGATGGATTGGAAGATGCTCCTTTAGATGACTTGCCTACTTTAAGAGTACTCTTAATCAAATTATGGGTGTTCCTCAACACATAGAATACTAATTTACTTTTAACCAAGGCAAAGAACTCTTCATTTGACATAAGTCTATTGGAAACGTCTATTTTAGGAATAACAAGATGGAAATCAGTTAAATTAACAAAACTAAATTTACCAGCACCGTTGAATGTCAATCTTACATCTATTGGGTTAATCAATATATGATTAGCCAGATAATACTTAGAAGACCTTTCTTCCATAATTTCAACATTACTCGTTGTACAGTTTAGTGGCTTTGCACACTTGGAACTCACCAAGCCAGATAATTGAGTTGATCTATCTCCAATAGATGACATTGAGGATTTTGCTGAAAGAGGACCTCTAATTGAAGCTGAACTTTGATTTGGAGAAGAACGTCGTGATGGTTTTTTATGCATAAATTTCTGTAATACCTTCGATACTTTGGATGGTGATTTTTCAGATGAGTGAGTTGAGGAAATTGACAGTTCGGAGCCAAAACTATTTCTTCTGCTATTACTTGAAGAGTTTGAATGCATAGAATAGATATTTTCAAAGAATGTATCTGAATCATCTGTATCGTATGATTGAGCCCCTGACAGTATTTCACTTTTTGGGTATAATATTTTTTCAAGTTCATGAGCAAATCTCATATCAAACTCAACCTTCAATGGAGCAAATGTAAATTCTTTATCGGTTATAACCCTAATACCACCAACTGATGGAGCTAAAGCCCAATCTCCTCTGAATAATGGTTGATCAGAATCTTGAAGTCTAACAACAACAGTTTCATAGGTTGCCTTAGGATGTTTGTCAAATATTGCAAAATCATAGACATACGCGGTATTGATGGATTCACCATTTTGAGAATTTGTGAACATGTAATATGAATCAATTGCATTAACTTCTGCAAATGGTAATTTATTATCATCATATATGACTAACTTAATAGTTGATGCCATAATATTCCATTGTGAAAATTTGTGAGAATCGTTGTACTTTTTGTTCTTTGAAGTTTGTAAAATATCAACAATAGCATTCAGGCCTAAAAATACCTTTTCAAGTTCAACATTAGCATCTAATATATCATCATCAATACTTAGACTCTCCGAAATATTAGCATTCACCATCAATCTTCTGCATTCTAACAAACTTCTAGCTTGTCTTTGTAATTCAACCAAATCATCATAAAGATCATCAAAGTTTGAAAGATCAGAATATTTCACATAGTTCTTAACTGCTTTTTTCACCTTTTGGATTTCTGTTTCTTCATTTTCAAAAAATGAGGCTGCAATTTCATAAAGAACTTCATATTGTTCACTGTTTATCATAACACTGAAATCTGGAGATATTACTCTAATTGTTTCTTTCGATAATGACGGGGTATTATCCTCATCTTTTGAAAAATGTAAGGAGTTTGGTTTAACATACAAAAGAGCATATGACAAATCTTGAATAACGACACATTCATCCAAGGAACCAGGTGTATAATACATTTCAATAGGAAGTTTTGGAGGCCAACAAACTGATTTGGGTGAGAAAAGTTTCAACTTGTTCGTTAAAATACTTTCCCTATCCAAAACATAGACAAAAGCATCAGTCAATATCAATCCAGTTCTTGATTCCATTGGTAATGATAATTGGAGACCATCTGATTCATTATTATAGTTGCTAGTTTTTTCCTTCACATCTAGATTTCTCAAAACAATTTGATTACTTGTTAAAAGTGTACAAGATTTATTATTGGTAGTGATTGCAATTTGAGGTAAAATCAATTTAACCAGATATGAATCATCAGTTTCAGCATTTATGTAGTTACTTGTGTTATGTAACTCTTGATCAAAATCATCTAACATCAGTTTTGATTTCTCAAATTCAAAAATTGGATCACTTTTCAAAACTGAAAGGTCTGGAACATCATCTGAATGTTCAATGGATTTTCTCAATTGTTCTGCCAGATTTAAAGCTTGTTGACTCATAGAAAAAACCATAAACCTTCTGTCTTTAATAGTTTCAAGATATCTCAAAACACCCATTTTAGTATTCTTAGTCCATTTAATATTAATGGTATAAATACTAAATCTATTTCTAAAGTTTGATGAATGAATAGGAGCAGATGAAATTTTTGATTTTGCTCTGGAAATGAATGAAGAATTTCTTGATGAAACTCTTGTTAAATTTTTGGATAATTCGTACACAATTTCATCACCTGATTCGGCATCATCATCAATATATTCATCATATTCAGGGAATATACCTTCAGCGAACTTGTCTTTAAGACATCTCAAAATATGTAACCTATGGCGTAATTCTTGTAATTCATTCCTCAAATTACTTAATGTTTTATTAATAAA
This sequence comes from Pichia eremophila, assembly GCA_030579415.1. Classification (NCBI taxonomy): domain Eukaryota; kingdom Fungi; phylum Ascomycota; class Pichiomycetes; order Pichiales; family Pichiaceae; genus Pichia; species Pichia eremophila. The sequence continues at coordinate 102,020 of JAKTQW010000003.1, read as the reverse complement.
TTCGTTTGGTGGTTTAGATTCAAAATCTTTAATTTCTGCATTGTGGAAATCGATAATATCAGTTAGTTCGGTAATTCTTTCTTCCACTAAGGAGGCTGGAGCTGCTGCAAAATTCCTTTTGTCTAATTCACATCTATGAGTAGTACTTTCAATTGTATCAAATGGATAATCCAGTTCAGCGGATGGTGTCTCTCTAACATAATAAAATCTGGGTGATGAAGCAAACTCTAATACCTTCCATTTTGGTTCCTCTTTGGGTATCGTTTGAGTCTCAAGTTCAATAAAATCATTGTGATCATACCAATTCCTATCCATTGAATCTTCACTGAATGAAGAGGATGAGTCTGACTCACCAAATGATGTAGTTGAAGCTCTGTCAAGTCCAAGCTTTTGAACGAGCATACCGGTAGCAGATGCTTGATTGAAAACAGCACTCAATATTCTTAAATCAGCATCAATAAAATCAATAACACCTTTGACCATTTTCAAATGAGATTCTTTATTAGTTGAATCTGTTTTCTTATCATAAACAAGAACTTCTCTTCTAGTCTGATGTAAATCCATAGTGAATGATTTCACAAAACATTTCAACCCAGTAAATGCAATTCTACTGATACCATGACCAGCTGAAGAATGTTGATAGATATGCGTTAGGTAAAGAGGAGATAAATCAACACTATAACTCAATCCAAAAATACTAGACCCAAACTTAGGTGACTTTTTATCACTTAAAAATTCATTTTTAAACATTTTTCCCTCTTTTATTGGTAAACCTAAACTAGTTTTAAAACTTCTCCACCAGAAAAAAAAGTACAGAATTGCTTGTGGTGTCAAATGTAATGAATTGCAAGATGTACCTGGAGGAGCATGGGGTAAATTAGCACATTTGTTATCATCTCTCGAATAAACTGAAAGTGCCATATAGATGTAACTACTTCTCCATCCTTCGTATGAGTCCCAGCCAGCCTTTTCCTCTTCATTGAAAAATGTATCTGGATTCCTCAATGTAACATCATAATGTGGTCTGAATTTGCATGTACGCTCAACTTCACCCATATTAGCTTGTGGATCACCATTAACATTTCTTTCAAAGGCAAATCCAAGTTTCCAAATAACAGGTTTACTATCTAATCTAAGTAAAACTTTAGCAATCTGATAATCATTTGCACTACCAACACCATTAGTGAGAATATTAGCAATACATAAAGGATCGAATACTGGAACACCCATTTCAAAAACTTCACTCTCAACAATCAAAAAGTCTTCAGGTTTACCTGTTTTGTTGATTGACAAAGTAGCATTACTATCCCATTTAAATGCAAAACCGGCGTTTCTACCAATCAAGTGATAAGGAGATTGACTTGATTTAATAAATAATGAAATTCCCTTTTTGAAATGAAATGTAAACCTTGATGGAACTAACAATGGCATTTTATCCCAAAATCCAATCTTTGGTGATATATCAAGTGGTGGCTTTGATAAAAAATCAAAACTATTGAATGCATAACTTATACCACATTGGAGGGAAGGTGCCCACGAAACGCAAGCTTCTCTTGAAGAATCAATATTAAAAGTCATATCTGTAATAAATTTAACATTTGTCATAGTTCTACCAATATGGAATGCATATAAACTATCTTTATTTCTTGAATCATTGTATTGTGGAACACATGGAACAAAATTGTAACGGAGTTCTTCTTCAGCATATGCCTGTTCACAAACTACCAGATCACCATCAACCATCACAGTTTGAGGTCCATCATTTTTATTGCCACCCAATCCAATCAAAGGTAATGGGAAATCTTTAATTTGTACTCTTAATTCACTACATGATAGTTTCAGATTTAAAGGAAATAAAATACCATATTTCATGTCTTTAGGCATTCCACCGCCAACTCTATGCATATACTCAGGATAATTTTCAAGTCCGAAATCAGGTTCATTTAGATCTAAAACAGCATCTAAAACTCTAAAGCAAAACAATGGTTGTAAGTTTCCTTCCATTACAACTGGAAATTTCTTTAAAAACTCTCTACGTATTCTAGGATCTGCTTTGTTGTAACCGTGAATGTTTTTATCATTATTTTTAGATTCTTCAGATGTTTTAATTCTTCTAATCCATGATTTACTAATATTAGCATAAAGTTTATTTCTTGGTATTTCAATTGCGGTATGGTATTCACGTTGATAGTTAAGCCATGCATCGCATTCATCAGGTAGCGCTTGTTTGGAGAGTCTGGAAGGAATATTGCTACTAATTGTATTATTGGCTTGTCTATTCATTTTGTTCACCAGAGGATTGAATCCTGTAGAAAAAGATTTTTTCATTTCAGCTGAAGTTCCATTGAGAATAAAATCATTTGATTTATGATTAATTGATTCAGGCATAATTGCAGTATCACCATCAAATTTAAGAGTATTTGAATACTTTTCCTTTAATAACCTAAGAATATTTTTTTCATATTTGGCAAAATCTGCTAGTTTGGCTAATCTCATCTGTTGTTCAACTTCAGAAAGTAAAATGATTCTTGTTAACTCTTCTTCAAATGGATCATCATGGTTGCAATATAAAATCCTTTTACTTCTAATTTTGATTTTTGGTAATCTAGGTGGACATTGAACAATACTGGGTTTAATAACATCAACTTTAAAGTCTTTATCATCCTTTTTTATGAACATCAAATCCTTGAAGTTTAGTCTGAGCTTTTTGATGGATTTAAAGAAAGCTTTTAAATTATCAAATGTTTTATAAAACACATACTGATATGGAATTTCAATTCTTATATCATCTGTATCAATTAAAAATCTTGTATCATCTTTCTCAATTTCTTCCTTAGGTAAAATTTTAACATTTGCATTTGAAACTATAACAACAAGGGTCCAAAAATCATCAAGTTGAGGATTTTGGCCATATATTCTGATAGCTCTAAATCTGACATGTTGATTTCCATTAGCTGATGGTAATTTGGTATATCTTAAAGAATCTAATTCTAATGCTACATCAACATCAGATGGCAGTTTAAATTTGATCATCAACAATCCTAATATAGCGAGAACATTCAATGGACGCGAAGGTTCTCTCTTATGTTTTATTTCTTTATCAATAACAACTGTATATCTTCTACCTTTGAGTGCTTTAAACACAGATTCAACAAAGAAAAATGTCCATAAGACTTCAACGGAGAGTGTGATATCAATAACTGGCATAACAATTGATAACCTATGATTTAAGTAAGTATATTTACTGTTAAACTTGGATAAATTAAAAATATTACTGAAATCTCTTTTATGTTTTTCATTATCATAATCTCTGATGAGTGAAATATTAAAATCAAGTAACTTTATATTTGAGATTGGTATATCGACAGTATTATCATGAAAATATATCAGTTCTTTGAAAACTATACAAACACCACGTTTGTATGCATTTAAAGGTGTTTGATCTTCACCATCCCAATATTTAACAGGATTCGTGAAACATGCAGTTAATGTAATCTTATGAATTGTAAATTTAACATTATGAATTATACGTGTAATATATGATGCATCACCAGGTAAACGTTCTTTATTTGAATCCATAATTTCAGCATCTATTGTTTCATCAATAATTTCAACATTTTGATCAATTTCAGCTTGTGTTTGTAAATGATGTTTATCAATTATCTCTTGAGAAATAATTGACAATTTTTTGAATAGGTCAATATTTTCAGCTAAAAATTCAATATGATGAATTGTATATTTTATATCTTCAACAACCACACAATCACCATTTAAAAGACCTGAACCTGATGATTCAAATAAATCTAAGACTAACATTCTATGGGTTTCAAAATCATCAATAATTGAAAATTGGACATTTCTAACAGCAGTAAACAGAGATTTGGCAGAAATTGAGTATGAATTTTCTTCAAATAAAGATGTAACATTACCTGTCAGGGAGGAATCAACTAAAATATCATCAATCAATAGATGGCAACGCGTATCATCATTTAAGGAAACTTGAAATACTGTAGTTAATGACTGTAATCTTATACGTACTTTACGTGATAATCTCAACAAGTTTTCAATCATTTCATTTTCAAGGAGAATTGAAGATTTTTCAGGTTTGTTATCAATCTGGTTTTCCATTGTAGCAACTTTAAGTTTCTTTTTCAGTTTCCTTTCACGTTTCATTTTTTCAAACAATAAAATATCATCGATATGAGTAAACCCGGTTGAATTAGTAATAGTAAAAAAATTTCTTGCTATGAAATGATCATCATTAAGTAAAGTTTTCATCACTTCAGTGTTGTGTATGTTTTCCAAGCTGTGTACAATTAAAGGTATATCCCAAATACCAACAAAATTAAAGAATTCAATTTGATATCTAGATGATTTGAAAATATCTGAGCTAATACTTAATCCGGAAACATTGAAAGTAACTTTGTACAGATTGGTATTTTCATGATTGATATGTTCATCATTCTCATCCATTGAGTGAACAGAGAAAACCATGTTTTTGACATGTGATTTAACATGATTGATTTTAAATTCAGTTTCATCAAGAGCAAAATGTAATTCAAATTGATCAAAATTTTCAATTATTTGTTTAATTCTATCCTTTGAACATGGCGTATCATTAGAGGTATGTTTCTGGATTTTGTCTTGAGTTTTACTTTTAGTTTTAGTATTTGGAGGTAATAATTTATTCATTAATGTTTTAAATTTGGTAATATCTAAATTAATTCCATGACCAACACAAGTAGAAACTATTTTTGAAAAATGTGGAGGACATAGATTTTCCAATGGATTTTGAGCAATAAAAGTCCATTTAATATCTTTAATAAGTTTTTCATGATTATCATGTAAATTTGATAAATTGATATGAACTGAGTTTTTCAATTCTCTGGTTTTAGTTATATTATTAGTTTCTAAATCACAATTGAGTGATAATGACAGAGTTTCTAAATGAAGAGAAGATTTTTTATTAGTTATTGAAAAATCATGTAAAACCATAGTAATTGGTAATATCCATCTTACGTATTTCAAGGTTTTCAATAGTCTTTCAGCTGCTTGTGATTGAATGCTTGTATCAGTACTGTCATTAGTGGATGGTTCAGATGATTTTAATGAATTTGATGATTTGGGTGATGAAGTGAAACTTGTGTTATCAACTGATTCGCTATCTACTATAATATTATTACTCTTAGATGTATCTATCTGTAACTTATAGACATGAATGACAATCAAACCATCATGATGAGTAGCTTGAAGTTTTTTCCTATGTAAATAATAAATTGGACGAATTTGGATACCAATTGAACGAATTGATATATCAAATTTTGATAAATTAATGTTGACATTAATCAAATGTAACCAAGATATAAAACCTATAGTTACTTTACCTCTTAATAACCAATGTATTAGCACATAAAGTGCAAGATAAGCAAATACAAAGTATTTAATGTACTGTAGCATTAAGTTTATGGTAGTAATTGGTCAATAAAGAGTGTTTTGTTGTGGCAATTAAAAGATGTAAAAGTTGATTATAAAGAGATTTCATGACTTCAGATGGTAATCTCGGAAATGAAATTTACCATACAATGAGGTAATAAGCATTTTTCACGGCTGATACACTATATCATTTAATTTAAAGGTTAACATTAAATGCCTATTATATTGGAGCGGATGAAAGGTATATATTGAGTGAATATGTATATATATGTTATAATATATATATTGAAGGTGGCTAATGATACAGATGGATATATGTATTATAATAATGGATATTATATAATGTATTTAAGAAAGTAAATAGTTTTTTCAATGGTTTCAATCATTGAGAATACCACTCTCTACGAGATTATTGTGTAGAATTGTTTCTCTGACAACGGCAAATGCTAGACGTATATTATTTGTATCAGTTGCTTGTGAGACATATGGAACCAAATTTAAATTGGCTCTATTAAGTTGTTTAAATCTCCAAAGTATATATTTAACAGCTTTATTAACATTAGCACCACCTACATAATCAGGGAAATAATTTTCCAGTGGAGAAATAGCCAATTTATCAATAAATATATCTATTTTGTTTAAACATAATATCACTGCCGTTTTCTTAAACCACATTGAATTAACAACAGATTCGAATAAATTTAATGATTCCTCAAGTCTATTTTTATTTGGAGATTCTAATAACGTTTGATCATATTCACTTAATGAGACACAAAATATTATAGCTGTTACATTATCAAAACAATGAATCCATTTTTTTCTTTCAGAACGTTGACCACCTACATCAAATAGATGAACATCCAAATCTTCCATTTGAAATTTTGTATCAAAAATACCTGAAGTTTGCTTTCTTGTACGTAAAATATCTGTAACAGTTGGTAAATAATCAGGTTCCTTTATACGATCAAGATTTTCAAAGAAATACGGTGCAGAATCAAGTATATAAAAATCATATTTTGAATTACTCAATAAACTTTTCACTATTTCATCAGTTATTAGTTGTTCAATTAAATTTGAAACTTTTGAATCAAATGGTAGATTAAAATTTCCCTCATCTAGAGGTACTTGATAATTTAATAAGAATTCTAACTCTTCACTTGATAAATTTGTTACTTCCGACGATATATTATATTGATTTAATGCCTTTACAAGACATTGAGCAGATTCTACCACATTTTGGAAAACGAAAGGTTTATATTCCAATCTTTCATTTTCAGAGAATCCATGTTGATGAATAATTTTTATTTGTCTTAATATTGTTGATTTACCAGATTCACCTGAACCCAATAATAAAATTTTTGCATGTTTCTTTGGTTTTACAACTGACAATGCACCACCATTATTGGTATTATTTTTACCCTTTGTTGAATTTCTATCAATCTCTTTACTCAGTTTCTCAGAAGCTGTATAGTTTTTACTTGTAGTATCAGTGGTATCATCACGCGTATTGTTATTATTAGTATTAGTGTTGTTATTTGTATTGTTATTTTTAGTATTAGTAGTATTATTATTATTTAATGAATTATCTCCAGCCGAAACCTCTAGTTCCGGATGTGTTCCGTTAGAGGGTCCTCCATTGGACCTTGACGGTTTACCCTTAAAAGTGGGTTTCCCAGAGTGCTCTACCACCACTGTGGATTCCTTAGAGCCACATACTCCCATTGTAAATTTCTTTTAGATATGAAGAGCGATATATAATCAGTAATTTCAGAAGGAACACCTGTAAAACAAGTATGCAACTAACTGAATAATAAAAATGGTTAAGAAGAATAGAAAAGCAAATAATCGCATTTAATGGAGAAAAAATGCATAAGAGGCGGTAAACAAATGTTACGTAATTGTAAAAAATAAGTGCGGCTGTGTTCTGATACGTTGAACCCCGTTTCTTTTTATTATTCTGATCTTTTTGATTTTATTTTATATGGGTTTATTTAGTTTATAAGTAAATATTTTTTATACTGGTTTACCACCAATGAACTCACTCCATCTTCTTGCTTCACTTGGAATAACAACAGAGTCTTTCTTTAAATCTGCAAGTCTTTCTGGTAATTTTTCTTTCAAACATTCTGCAAATAACATTGCAGTTTGTGGTTCATTGAATAATGGAATACCGAAATCAATTGCATTTCTTCTCATGACATAATCTTCATCTTCAAGACTTTCAGCTCTTGCAGCTGCTAAATTGACAACGGTTTTAATATCGTATTTTTGGAAAACTTCTCTTAATTCTCTCTTATTAGTCTTTGGGAATTCAATTACTTCAATTGTGGAATTCTTAACATATTTCTTCAAATATTCTGCAACTTCCTCTGATGTAGTATAATACTTGTATCCAATATTATCTAATCTTGATGCAACAATACCTAAATACTCTTTAGTTAAATCACCTCCAAATAATATACCTGATGGTGGTAAAACTAAATTGAAATTCATTGTTGATTGAATTGTTGTCCAATATGCTTCAATTAAATCTTTACCAAAACATGCAATTTCACCAGTTGATGACATTTCAACACCCAAAAATGGATCTGCACCTGCTAATCTAGTAAATGAAAATTGTGGTACCTTAGTTGCAACATAATTATATTCTTTATTCATTAAATCAATTGGTTTTAATGTTGAATCCTTTAATAATGCTCTTGCTGCAACTTCAATAAAATTAATACCTAAAACTTTAGAAACAAATGGGAATGATCTTGATGCTCTGATATTACATTCAATAACTTTTAAATCAGGAATACCCGTTTCCTTATTATCTGCCTTAATAATTTGCATATTAAATGGACCTGTAATACTCCATGCTGATGCAACTTTATCTGCAATTTCCTTTAATCTATTCATGATTTCTTTATCAAGATTTTGTGGTGGTAAAACTAATGTTGCATCACCTGAATGAATACCTGCATTTTCAACATGTTCAGAAATTGCATGAACAATAACTTTACCATTACTTGCAACTGCATCAATATCAATTTCTTGTGCACCTTCAATAAATTTAGAAATAACAACTGGGTGTTCCTTTGAAACATCTGCTGCATTAAGTAATTTACTTTCTAATTCTTTTTCTGATCTAATAACTGACATTGCTGCACCTGATAAAACATAAGATGGTCTAACTAAAACTGGATATCCAACTTCATTAGCAAAAATTTCTGCATCCTTAATTGATGTTAATTCTTTCCATTTTGGTTGATCAACATTAATTGAATCTAAAATTGATGAAAATTTATGTCTATCTTCTGCCTTATCAATATCTTCAGGATTTGTACCTAAAATATTTGCACCATTATTTTGTAATTTTAGTGCAATATTTTGTGGTAATTGACCACCAACTGAAACAACAACACCTTCAGAGTTTTCTAATTCATAAATATCCATAGTTCTTTCAAATGATAATTCTTCAAAATATAATCTATCAACTTCATCGAAATCAGTTGAAACAGTTTCTGGATTATAATTAATCATAACAGTCTTCTTATTGTTCTTTCTTAAAGCTCTTGCAGTTGAAACTGCACACCAATCAAATTCAACAGATGAACCAATTCTATAAACACCAGAACCTAAAACCATAATACCTTGATCATTAAATTCAACATCATGACTACTTGCATTATAAGTGGTATATAAATAATTAGTTGATGCAGGGAATTCTGCTGCTAATGTATCAATTCTTTTAACAAATGGTGTAATATTATAACTCTTTCTTAATGCTCTAATTGATAATTCATCAGATTTAACAGCAATTGCAATTTGTTTATCAGAGAAACCTAATTGTTTTGCCTTTAAAATAACTTCACTTGTAAGGCCTTCAATTGAACCAATTGATTCTAATTTCTTTTGCATATTAACAATATTCATTAATTTATATAAGAACCATTTATCAATTTTAGATAATTCATGAACTTTATCAACTGAATAACCTTCATGTAATAAAGCTTGACCAACAGCTAACCATCTTCTATCAGTTGGATTTGATAAAACATCATCTAAATTATCAAATTGATCACCTTGGAAACCAACAAATGATGGATCAACTTGTCTAATTGCCTTTTGGAATGATTCTTCAAAATTTCTACCAATTGCCATAACTTCACCAACAGATTTCATTGCAGATCCAATATCTCTTTTAACATGTTGAAATTTAGCTAAATCCCATCTTGGGATTTTAGTGACCATATAATCTAATGAAGGTTCAAAATTTGCTGAAGTGGATTTAGTGACAGGATTTGGTAATTGAGGTAATGTATAGCCTAAACCAATCTTAGCAGCAGTATAAGCTAATGGATAACCAGTTGCTTTAGAAGCTAAAGCTGAAGATCTTGATAATCTTGCATTAACTTCAATAACTCTATAATCTAAACCATCAGGTTGTAAAGCATATTGAACATTACATTCACCAACTACACCTAAATGTCTAATAATTTTAATTGCAGCAGATCTTAACATATGATATTCTTCATCAGATAAAGTTTGAGATGGTGCAACAACAATTGAATCACCTGTATGAATACCTAATGGATCAAAATTTTCCATATTACAAACTGTAATACAATTATCACATCTATCTCTAACAACTTCATATTCAACTTCTTTCCAACCTTTTAATGATTTTTCAACTAAAATTTGTGGTGATAATGATAATGATTGTGATGATAAATTTCTCAATTCTTCTTCATTATTCGCAAAACCTGAACCTAAACCACCTAAAGCATAAGCTGATCTAACAATAATTGGATAACCAACTTCAGACGCTGCCTTTAATGCATCATCAACTGTATTAACAGCAATTGATTCAGCAATTGGAATATTGATTTCATTTAATGCTTCAGCAAATAATTCTCTATCTTCGGAAGTTTCTAAAGTTTTAATTGGAGTACCTAAAACTTTAATACCATATTTTTCTAAAATACCTAATTTTTCTAATTTAACACCAACATTAAGAGCAGTTTGACCACCAAATGTAAGTAAAATACCATCTGGTTTTTCACGTTCAATAATATAAGTAATATATTCAGGTGTAACAGGTAGATAATAAACTTCATCAGCTAATGCATGAGATGTTTGATTAGTGGCAATATTTGGATTAATTAAAATAGATTTTTTATTTTCTTCTTTCAAAGCCTTAATTGCTTGAGAACCTGAATAATCAAATTCACCAGCTTGACCAATAGATAAACCACCAGATCCAATAACTAAAACTTTATTAACGTCAACTAAATGAATACCATTTTCATCAGTGAATCTTTTCATTATATTACCACCTTCATATTGACTTGTTGAATAAAATTTAATATTTCTATTATTTATTAAGCTTTTAGTTAATTGTCTAACTGTTGAAAGTCTAAAAAGTTTTGAAACAGTCATATTTATACTTATTTATATACTTATTTTTATGATCTATCTCTACTTTTTGAAAAAATAATTAAAATAATAAGAAATCTTTACTTATTATAGAAACTATACGTGTATATTAATTCGACTAACAGCGACCGATAGAGAAGGAGAGTAAATCAAAAGATAGGATAACATTTTAAGAGTTAAGAAGAAAAGAAGAAGGGTTATGAAGGAGATATTAAAATGCAAAATTTTTCACTTTCTTCCATCATAATTAATGGACAATTTAGTTGCGATAATCAACTTTTTTTGGTGAGTCAGTGAAAATAAAATGTAAATCCGCGGTTTCCGTTCTTACCTCTTTAGGAAGGAGTTACTAGAATAAGTAATTTCCGAGCGCGCTTAATTTTTTATTGGCTTATGCACTATCAGTGATGCCATTTTGACAGAATTACCGTTATTATACTGGTTGTTAATTAGTGTATAAGCTTTTTTGTTACTGAAAAATTATCTAATATAAACAAATAAGCATTAAGTATATGGGTATAAGTATCGGAGTATAATATATCTAGTCTCTCTTCCATCTAACATGAAATGCATCCCTTGCATAATAGATACCACCTAAGGCTAAATTAGTATTCCATTGATCAACCCATGAACAAAGAGCAGTACATAATGCAATCTCTCTTGGAATTTTAGTTTCATCAACAATTAAATTAAAACCAAAAGTACCAGCTGGAACAACTCTACCAACTCTTTCTCTAACTTCAGATTCTTTTTCACCAACATTTTTAACTCTTTCTAAAAATTTACCCTCTGTTGTCCATTGGAATATATTACCGTCAGAAAGTTGAAACATTCTATAAGAATCTAATGCATCAACTTTATGATTAATTGTATGCCAACCTAATTCAGCAGCTGGTGCATTAGGTGATCTAATTAATAAAACATTAGCTCTTAAACCAGCTCTACAAGTTGCAACTGGTTCATCTTCATTATTTGGACCTGTTGATCTAATTTGGTTTGAATACATTTTATATGCACCTTTTACAGCTCTTGATCTACTAAACCAAAAAATTGAATCTTTTTGAGATGTTGGACCCATTGGTGATGAATTTTCTGCTTTTGTATCATAAACATCCCAAATTTTTGATCCTGTACCAAATCTTTTTCTATATGCATATTCAGAACATTTAGATTCATCCAAATCGATATAATGAGGAATATATCTACTTGAACGACGATGTGGAGATAAAAGAATAGATTTAGCAAGAATCAATGGTCTCATAACAGGTCTCATTAAAAGTTCAACAGGCATTTTGTTTGAATTATATTAGTTTTTTAGATTTAAAGGTTAAAGTACTTTTTAAAAGATTACGATAGCAAATGCAATTAAGACAGCTACTGGTTGACTAAGTAAGATAAATAAGAATAAATATAAAATATCCAGAAGAAGTAGTAGATAAAAGAAGTAGATAAAAGAAGGTATATATATCAAACAGGGTATGTTGCCCTTCACCGTGTAATAATAGATTGATTTGATCAGAGGAAACGAGGAGAGAACCCAGCCACCAGCGAATATTATTATATTTTCCTATTTTGTATTTTTTCCATTTCTCTTTGTACTATTTATGGGTTACTATTGCATTCAGTTTTGTTTCTTTTATCTTGGTTTCCATAGTCCACACTACACTCTTTTGCTTATTTATAGATATATTTATCACACATTAACAATAAGGGAAAATGGCTGATATTACGGGGCAGGCCAATGATACAATTAATAAGTCAAAGTTAGGAGATATTACCGAATTACAAGATTATTATGATGCATTAAATGAACTGGAGAAACAAAATAAAAATCTGCATGCATTTGAGACTGGAGTGGTGGACTCTAATGGTAATGATCTTCAATCTGGTATAGATAGATGGCCAACACTTTTTGAGATTTTAAATAAAAAATCTCAATCACCACTGGATCTTTGGTCTTTCTATGTTTTCATGAGGGATGAACAAAATGCTATTGATTATCTGGATTTCTGGATTGATACAGTTCAACATATTAACTTATGTAAGGCATATATTAAAACTTTAAGAGATTCTCTGGTTGCTAATTCAAGAATACGACAAGCTGAAAGAGTAACGGATGTTTTAAATAATAATACTAACAATATTAATAACGATACTAGTAATAATAATATTCTCTCAAATCCTAATGAAACTAAAGTTTCGATTGTTGATGATATAAAGCCTCCACATACAAGTTTTAGTTTGGATAATCTCAATAATAATGCAAGTGATGGTAGGAATAATGATTCTAATAGAAATTCACAACACAGTAGCAGAAATTCAAGATCTTCATCACAATTGTTAGATCTTTTAATGAAAAATGATATGTTTGAAAGTGAAGATCCTCATAGATTATCATTATTTTTAAGAGGTGAAACAGCAATTAGAACAAGTGATCCATTAGTTAATGCTAAACTTGATGAATTGAAAAGAAGATCTCAAAGTTTTATCAACACAAGTGGAAATAACTTTAATAATAATAATACTGCTCCTAGTATAATAAATGATTTCAGTTCAGAGCAAGATTTAACTGATTCGAATAATAAAACCAATTTGAGAACATCAAGAATCAATCCTGAAATGGTGGAAACATTCATTCAATATGATATTGATTCAAAGCAAAGAGATTTTAATAAATCACATCTAATAGGAAGATCAGAATTAAGAAAATCTACAAAAAGTATATTAACTACTTATTTCCTAGACAATTCAGAAAAAAAAATACAATTACCTCCATCTATAGTTGAAAAGGTTAAATATGCATTAGAAGCTGAAGGTAGAGATGATCCTGAAGTTTTTGATGAAGCACGAGAATTTGTTTTCAAATCAATGGAATTTGATGCATATCCAAATTTTCTAAGAAACCATGCATTGAAAAATGTTACAAGAAAATCTGCAATGATAAGATTACTATTATCCATGATATGTGCACTGGGTGCATTCTGGGCTGGTTATACATTAATCTTCATGGATTATGAACCTAAACCAACTAGAGCGGTCGTTGTTGTACCATTTTTCTTCATGTCATATTTATTCTTTTCATCATTTTATAGAATTGATCCTTTCCTCTGTTTTGCAGGTTATGGTGAAAGTATTGCAACACATGGTGGTCTTATACAATTACGTGAAAAATATGTAAGAAGTATCCTGCAAAAGAGATCAATATTTGTTTTAACTATACTGTGTTTAGTATCTGCTGCTTTCAGTATAATATTTGCACTCGTTCCTGGTCACAGACTTCAACATTCATGAATATACTTTTTTCAATTTTTATTGCTTTAGAAACATTCACTTCTTACTTACTGCTCTTTAATCATCGACAGACCTGTTAACACCTTAAAATAACTGTAGTATCGTATAGACATATACCACTTACATAATCAAAACCACCAATTTTCCGCGGAAACTTTCAATTTTTTGTTACTTACGACGACAACATGAATTTGAGTTGAGTTGACGAAACTGCAAAGACTATTCTTTTCTTTTTCCTTTCTCTTGGTAAAACAAGCTGTAACAACGCACAGCTATATAATAACATATTGAATGCGTGGTGGCCATCTAAACGGTAAGTACTCGCCTGCCAGGGGTGGTAGATCTTTTAGAGGTAATAGAAACAGCGGTTATTATCAAGAACCATATTATAGCTCATCACCTTCAAGAGGTGGTGGACGAGTTGGTGGTTATAATGTATCTAGTTGGCCTGGTCGTGGTGGTAGAGGAGGTGGTGTAACGGGTGGTTATTATAGTAGTCCTGTGTCATATTCTCATATATCATCAGAACCTCCATCTTCAGCTGTAAATAACAATAATCATAGTCATATTAATACCACACATATTACTTCACATAATAATGAGATAAATACATCAGTAGAAAGTGTTGGAAATAATCAATACAATACATCGGGTGCTACAGGTGAAAATAATGGAAGTTTTGCATCAAATAGAAGTGAATCATATTATAATAATAATAATAGTACTAGTAGTAACCATATAGATGGTGGTTATGGAAGAGGTGGATTTGGATCATCAAGATTTGTATCACGAGTTCGTGGAAGGGGTCGTGGTAGAGGAGGTCCATGGAATAGTCCTGGTGGTTTAGGACGAGAGAATCATTATTATCAATCAGGTGGTAATGCTAATAATGGTTATTACTATAATCAACAAAATGTAGGTAATGAATCTACGATATCCAATACTCCTTATTATGGACAGCATGTTAATGATGGATATAATGCATCACCAAATGGAGGTGGTTACCCAAACTTATCATTGAAAAATAATCCCTCAACTAATAATACTGCTGTTTCATCAACCAATACTGCTGAAATATCAAGTAATAATACTAAAAATATAGAAGATAAGGCTAAACTTGAAGAGGAAGAAAGGAGGAAGAAGGAAGAGGAGAAGGCTAAACAAGAACGTCAACGTCAAAGAGAAATTGAATTTCGTGAAAAACATTGGGTTGGTCGAATTCAAGCAAAGGGAGATATCAAAAGTTCATTAGTTAAACGATTTGATGAACTGGATGAAATCAACTCAAACTTACTAGATATTGATTCAAGGAAATTTGGGTTAGAGATTGAAATTAATAGACTTGCACGTATTTTAAAAGCTGAGGAAGATCGTGTACGAATTGCTGAAGAAAAACTTGAAGCTTTGGATCTATCACTTGATGTGTAACTGGCGTCTCTGATACGCGTGTATAATATACTACATTCTTGTAATAATAATAATAATAATAATATGTTAATAAATATAAAGTAATAAAGTGGTATAGTCCTGGATAGAGACTAAGCCGAAACCTCGGGATAACTGTTCAAAATGTTAAACATGGCGTGCCACCAAATTTTCTCCATTTTTTAATCTTCGTTTCAATGTTTAATTATAACTCTTTTCTTTCAACAAATAAATAATAATGACATTACTTAGTAAGATCTGTAATTGTGAATGCAGTGTAACCAATGCTTTTCTTTGGACAGCATTAGCTGTTGGTATTATTAAAGTTACAAGATCATTTTTATCTTTTTTCACAATTATATTAGAATCTTACATTTTACCTGGTGTTAATTTTGCAAAATATGGCGCAAATAAAGGTAATTGGGCAGTGATTACAGGTGCATCTGATGGTATTGGTAAAGAATATGCATTTCAACTTGCAAAGAAAGGTTTCAATATTGTTTTAGTTTCAAGAACTCAATCTAAATTAGAAATTGTTGCTAAAGAGATTGAAACTAAATTTAAGAAAGAAACTAAAATTATTGCATTTGATGCATCAACTGATGCACCTGAAAACTACGAATTACTATCCAAATCATTACAAGGATTACCTGTTACTATTTTAATCAATAATGTTGGTCAATCACATTCAATTCCTGTTTCATTCCTTGATACAACAGATGAGGAAATGTCACAAATTATTACATTGAATAATATCGTTACATTAAAAGTCACTAAAATTGTTGCACCAATTATTGAATCAACAATTGGTGATAAGAAAAAACTTCATGGTTTAATTTTAACAATGGGATCATTTGCAGGTCTTGTTCCAACTCCATATTTAGGTGTTTATTCAGGTTCCAAAGCATTTTTACAAAATTGGTCTGCATCACTTGCAGGTGAATTAAAGCCAAAGAAGATTGATGTTGAATTAGTTATCTCATATTTAGTTACATCTGCAATGTCTAAAATTAAGAGATCATCATTTACTATTCCAAATCCTAAACAATTTGTCAGTGCAACTTTAAAGAATGTTGGTAGACGTGTTGGCGCACAAGAGAGATTTGCTACTATTACACCTTATCCATCACATGCATTAATGCATTGGGGTATTGAAACTTTCATTGGTGTTTATTCTAAAATTGTCAATAAGATTAATCTTGATATGCATAAAAGTATCAGAATCAGAGCTTTAAAGAGAGCTGCACGTTTGGAAGCCGAAAAAAAGCAATTGTAGTTTAAGTTTAATTTACATATATATATTATAATATACTCTACTGATTGATGAACAGTCTATCCCATATATATATCAGAGATAGATATAAATACACGTAAAACAATAAAACACGCAACTTTCGGAAATTTCAAACTTTTCTCACAGAGAAAAAAACGTTTGTTTTCATCTCATTAATGATTTCACAAGTGTTTACAGAATTATAAAAAAGAGTTAACAGGGGGTAGATAAAGAACATCTCTCATTGGTTTTAAACTTTCTTCTCTTTCTTTCTGTCCTTCAATAACGTGTATTTTATAGATAGTGTAGAACAATATGGAGGTTAATGATTTTGATAGACTTGAAAAAATTGGTGAAGGTACCTATGGTGTCGTTTACAAGGCAATTGACACTAAACATAATAACAGAACTGTTGCATTAAAGAAAATTAGATTAGAATCTGAGGATGAAGGTATTCCATCAACTACAATTAGAGAAATTTCATTGCTTAAAGAATTAAGAGATAACAATATTGTTGCATTATTCGATATTGTTCATTCAAGTTCAAATAAAATTTATCTTGTCTTTGAGTATCTTGATATGGATTTGAAAAAATATATGGAATCAATACCTGAAGGTCAAGGTATGAATAAAAATATGGTTAAAAAATTCATGGTTCAATTGGTTAAAGGTATCTATTATTGTCATTCACATAGAGTTTTACATAGAGATTTAAAACCACAAAATTTACTAATCGATAAAGAAGGTAGTTTGAAAGTTGCAGATTTTGGTTTAGCTAGAGCCTTTGGTGTTCCACTAAGAGCATATACCCATGAAGTTGTCACTTTATGGTATAGAGCACCTGAAATTTTATTGGGTGGTAAACAATATTCAACAGGTGTTGATATGTGGTCAATTGGGTGTATATTTGCAGAAATGAGTCAACGTAAACCATTATTTTCAGGTGATTCAGAGATCGATCAAATTTTTAAAATTTTTAAAGTTTTAGGTACTCCAACTAAGGAAGTTTGGCCTGAATTAGAATATATGAGTGATTATAAGGAAACTTTCCCTAAATGGAAGAGACAAAATTTAGCAAGTATTGTTACAAAATTAGATGCTCCTGGTATTAATTTATTACAACAATTATTAGCATATGATCCAGCTATTAGAATTAGTGCTAAGAGAGCATTAATGCATGAATATTTTAGAGTTGATGATGATAATCATCATCAAATGGAATATTCTCAACCTTCAGGTATGCAAGTTGATTCATCTACATTATATGCATAATTTTGTAATTTAGATTTTTCTAGTTCAACATTTCTTTTCTATTTATTAAACTAAACTACCATTTTTACTTTCTCGTTCTTTGTAATATAATACAATTATATAAAAAAAATTAGATAATGATATCAAAAAAGTTTTTGAGTATCTTTGAAAACATTTTCCTTTTCCTTGATTTTGTAAGCTCCTGGGAATATTTCAGGGAACTCCCTACAATATTCGTAGAATATCCATTCTCTTTGGTCCCAATTAGATTCAACTGGTTTAATCTTATTCTTGATTCTTTCAGAAACTAGTTCACATTCTTTCCAAACTCTAAGAACATTCATACCCATCATTTTAACGATATCTTCCTCTGTTGCACCTGTTGCTTTCCAAACTTTTTTAACTAAATCCGGATACTTAGAAACATCCTCTAATCCAATAGGACCTTGAGGTATACCATCAAAATCAGATCCAAAACCAACGTGATCCCACCCAATAAGATTGACGATATGTTTGATATGATCAACAGCATCTTCAACTGTAACATCGTCATGTCCAGGTTGTTGTAAAAATAAAGGTAAGAAATTAATACAAACAACACCACCATTCTCTTTAACTAGTTTTAATATATCATCTTTAACATTTCTTCCGTGTTTGGTTAGTGAATATACTGAACTATGAGAGAATAAAACAGGTGCTTTCGTAACTTCTAAAACATCTAACATGGTTTTATGTGATACATGACTTAAATCAACAATCATACCTAATCTATTCATCTCCTTAACACAATCTCTACCATAATCAGTCAAACCTTTATCAAGTAAACCACCACTAACTGATGAAGCTGCCGTTGCAAATGGGTTGTCACAATTATGAGTAAGAGTAATATACCTAACACCAAGATCATAATACTGTCTAACAACTGCAAGAGAAAGATCAACTTGATGAAGACCTTCAACACCTAATGTGATGGATATCTTTTTATTTTCACTATCTCTAAAACTAGCTAATGCTTCATCAGCAGTATGAACAAATTTGAAACTATGTGAATATTCATCAACCAGTCTTTTCACTACATCAATTTGTTCCAAAGTATCTCTAACGATACTGTTTGGCTTATTAAAGTCTTGATAGAGCATATCATCATCTTTACATTCAATCCAACAACTGAAAAACTGAACACCAATTTTACCTTGTCTTATTTTAACAAGATCAGTATGTGATGTTAATAATGAATCAAAATTGAACTCCTTAGTTGTTTCAAATTCATTATGTAATTGCACACGTAGATTATATGGGAAATCATTGTGTGTGTCAACAATTGGGAAATTTAAGACAATATTATCAAACTTCTTTTCTATATCTTCAACACTATAAACTGTCATGATTTCGGTTAGAGTCTGTTGTAAATTGAAATCTCAAAAGAAAGTCATCCTTCAATCTAAAGATAAGCAGAATCTCCTCTAATTATATTCTATCTTTATTGTGTAGTAACATCAATTTGACATATATATGACCTTTTTTGACCTATATCATTGTTATTGTTACAGTTAATAGTAAATAAATCAATATAATATAATTGCCTAAGCTGTAACCGACAAATGTCGACAATATCAGCGGCTGTATTACTTATCCAAAAAATAACTATCAACAGATTGACATAAAGACAATAAAACCGGTAATTATGACAGCTTAATCGGGATATCAAACAACAGAGAGAGCCATAATTTTGTGAAAATCTAATGTTCATCTCTATCAGACACTATTATAATCTGATGATAAGCTAAACTGGGCTGATAAGGCAAAATATTTTTGCTCTCTAACTCTGATGCGTAAAGATAACAATTTTTTTACAGAGATAAGAGAAAACCCTTATTATTATTGTGAGATAAGGAAGGTTTCACATTTTTTCAACAGATCTAGTGAAATTTTATAAATAGCGGACCTTATTTTAAAAGAAGTTATTGTATATGATGTAAGATTTGTCCGCTTCTATTATATTATATATTGACAGTGAAAGTTTGTTAAAAAAACAATGTTAAATATAACACAACAAGCTTCACATATTTCAGCAGAAGCTGAACTTTCAAGTGCTTTCTTTAGTGATGAAAATCAAAGAATTGATGATGTTTTAGAATCTGGTTTAAAAGCAGGTTTGAAAAATAGAATGATTAACCTTATTGCATTATGTGGTATCATTGGACCTGGTGTTTTCATTGGTATGGGTAATGCATTAGCATCTGGTGGTCCAGTTGGTTTACTTGTTGGATTTTCAATTGTTGGTATATTAGTTTTCTCAATGATGGCATCAATTGGTGAAATGAATGCAGCATTTGATCAGAATTTTGCAATTTTAGGATCAAAGTATGTTTCAAAGGGTTTCGGTGCAACAATTGCCATTTTTTATGTTATTATTTGGATTACAAATATTATTAGTGAATATACTTCATTAACAGCTGCATTGGAAACTTATTCAGCAACAGTTCCAACCTATGGTTGGTATTTAATTTTTTGGTTTATTTTCACTGTTTTCCAATGTCTTGATGTTTCTTGGTGGGGTGAAGCTGAATATATATTAGGTTTCTTAAAATTAGCATTTTTATCAGGTTTTTACATTTTTGCAATTATTTATGCTGCTGGTGGTATTAAAGATCATAAACCTGATAATCCTTTTGGAAATTTCCCACTTAAAGATGGATTTAAAGGTATTGCAAATTCATTTGTTTATGCAGGTGTTTTCTATTCAGGTGTTGAAGGTATTTCAGTTATTGCAGCAGAAGCTAGAAATCCAAGAAAGGCAATTCCAACAGCTGTTAAGAATACAATTTTCAGAGTTTTCTTTGTATACTTTGGATTATCAGTTTTTTATGGTATTACAGTTCCATATAATAGTCCATATTTAACAGAGGCAGATAAAGTTATGAGATCACCAATGACAATTGCAATTACAGAAGCTGGATGGTCAGGATCTAAATATTTAGTTACAACCATGATTTGGATAACATGTTTCTCTTCAATTAACTCAGCAATTTATCTTGCATCAAGATCATTATTTACATGGTCTAAGGCAGGTTTTGGACCAAAAATTTTTACAATTGTTAATAAAAAAGGTGTTCCATATGTTGCGATTCATACATGTCATACTTTCGGATTTCTATCAATTTTATCATATTCATCAGGTTCAACAGTTGTTTATTCATATATTGTTTCAGTCGCTGGTGTTGCATCATTTATTGTTTGGACATCAATTTCAATTACACATTTAAGATTTAGAAAAGGTTGGATTGCACAAGGTTATTCATTAGATGCATTACCATACAAAGCTTATTTCTTTCCATGGTCTAATTATATTGGAATTCTCATTGGTGTTGTTTTAACATTAGTTCAAGGTTGGTCATGTTTTAAACCATTTGATTATAAAACGTTCATTGATGGTTATATAATGTTACCATTATTTTTCATTATTTGGTTTTGTTATGATTACTTTTATTTTAAGAAAGGTTTCATTAAGCCAATGGAAATGGATTTCCATACAGGTAAAAGACCTGATCTTGATGATAATGTTGGAGCTGAATTAGATAATTATGATGCAAGTAGTGAAAAAGTTGATGTAATTATTCATACTTCTTCATCAACTGAGAAACTTACTTGATTTATCTGTATATTAAATTATTTTTATATACTTTTTATATCTTTTTTATTTTCTTTTTGCTTTAATAACTAAGCTACTTTTTATTTTCCTTCCTCAAAAAATTTATTTTATATTTTAATAATTTTGTACTGATAATAAGCTTCAATTTTTATTTCAATATTCCGCTATCTAATAATACCATACAAAACTCTCATTTTTTCAATACAATCTATCTTACGTATAGTATTATACCTCTACCATAAAGTACTTAAATAGAAATTAATAAGGCAATAAAAAAAATGTGAAAAAGTTTCACTTAATCTACTGCAGCAAGTGTCAATTTTTCAAGAATGTAATTGCACGAGTAGCTCAGTGGTAGAGCAGCAGATTGCAAATCTGTTGGTCGCTGGTTCAAACCCGGCCTCGGGCTTATTACCTTTTTTGTCATTTTTAATACCTTTTTAGAAAATAACTTACGTAATTTACTATTAAGAAAACCCCACCACAGTAACTCCACAAAGTGAATTTTATATTTTAAAATTACGCAAGATCACGTGCAATTGCAGTTTTTAAATATTATTTGCTTCAACTTATCATTTTACGGACAAGATTAACAGCACATTAAAATTAATATAGGGTACTTTTCAATTCATTGCAATTAATTTAATTTAATTTAATTTAACTGAATGAATAAAATTAATTTTATTTGCCTTCCATCTCTTCTTTCTTACTCCCTTCTTTCCTCCTCTTATTACCTTCTTTTTAAATAACTTCAATCAACTCAATTTAATTTAATTAACAATGTTTGCAAGATCAATTATTAGAAACTCCGCTTTTAAAGCACCAGTTAGAAGATTTATCTCATTCGATGCAGCTTCACAACCAAGAATTAGAATTGGTTCAACTGCACCAAATTTCAAAGCTCCAACTACCGTTGGTGAAATTGATTTCCATGAATATTTAGGTGATTCTTGGGGTGTCCTTTTCTCCCATCCAGCAGATTTTACACCAGTTTGTACAACTGAATTAGGTGCATTTGCTCAATTAAAACCAGAATTTGATCAAAGAAATGTTAAATTAATTGGTTTATCAGCTGAAGGTATTCCATCTCATAAAGAATGGATTAAAGATATTGAAGAAGTTGTTCTGGGTGGTAAAAAATTTACTTTCCCAATTATTGGTGATGAATCAAAAGAAGTTGCTTTTAAATATGATATGGTTGATGAAGCAGGTTTTAAAGATTTACAAAAAGGTGCTACAATTTTCACTATTAGATCAGTTTTCATTATTGATCCAAAGAAAACTGTTAGATTAGTTCTGACCTATCCTGCTTCAGTTGGTAGAAATACTAATGAAGTTTTAAGAGTTATTGATGCTTTACAAAAGGGTGATGAAAAGGGTATTGCTACTGGTGTTAACTGGCAAAATGGTGATGATGTTATCATCCCACCATCTGTTTCGAATGAAGCTGCAAAGGAAAAATTCGGTTCTTTCAAAGAATTAAAACCTTACTTAAGATTCACCAAGGCTTAAATGTAATTTGATTTAATTTAATCTGCTTTAAGTGTCAATTATCTATTTATTTATTATATACATATATACATTATATTTGATATGTAACTGATATATATATTAACTCTACTTATGAAACGTTAATAACCATTAATACTAACATTAACAATACAGTACCTGATACTGGTTCAATTGAAAATATCTCGCAGTCCGCAATTTACTAAGTAAATCTTTTTTTTGTGGTTTCACTTACTAAATTTTCATTTCAATAGTGATATTATTATCATAATTTATTTTTATGCAAAACAAAAAAATATATAATCTTCCCATAACCTTCCGAATTATTCCAATCTCAGTACTATTATTAATTAATTAATTAAATCACAGAAGAACTATTCCCATAATGGTGACGAAAAAGGAGAGTGATATATTACCAAAACCAGAATCGGTAAATCGATCGACACTAGATCCTATAAATCAGATACAAGTACAAAATGAACATCAACATATCGTATCTGCAACAGAGACTGAAAAACTTTTGCCTAAACGGAAATCAACAACAAATACTAAAAATACAGCTTTAAAGAAGAAAAGAAAAGCTAACACCAATAACAATAATGATAAATCCCCTAATGATGATGAATTTAATGATGATGATTACGATGATGATGATAACAATAATAATGAAAATAATACAAATACAACAACCACTACCGTAACTACTACAAATAACAGCAAAAACAATACGAAACAAAAATCTAATTCTGCTGCAGGTCATAGACCTGTTACTTCATGTACTCATTGTCGACAGCATAAAATTAAATGTAATGCATCTGAGCAATTCCCAGATCCTTGTTCACGTTGTCAAAGAATGGGATTGAAATGTGAAATTGATCCTCAATTTCGTCCAAAGAAAGGTTCTCAAATACAGTCTCTAAGAAATGATGTTGATGAATTAAGATCAAAAATTGAATTTTTAACAAGGAATGAAAATTTAATAACAAAAGTATTACAAAATACTCCATCACAGAAACTTTTGAATAATAATAATAACACCACTAATTCTAACAACAATAATGATAATAATAGTGTCAATGAAGAAATTAATAAAAATATTTTAAAGGATAAATCACCTTCTTTAATTGCTAAAACTTTATTACAAAAGGAACCCGTTCTATTAAGTTTAGATGCTAGATCGAATTCAACTCAATTAATTAATGATTCTGCAGTACATAAAACTGATTTAAATGCTGCATTGAATAATGTTGGGATGATAAATAATCAACCAGTTCAATTCGATTCAAATGGAATTTCAAATTCGAATAAAGAAATTAAGTCATCAAATAATGGTAATATTTCAGAACAAATAATTTCAAATAATTCAGTTCCAAATTTAACAAAATTAACCACTCCTGTCAACACAAAATCAATTTCACAAAATAATTTCCTTTCAAATACTCAAATATCTGAATTTATATTAGGTGAAGTTAAAATTTCATTTGAGAAAGCTTCAACTTTACATAAAAGATTTATTGATAATTATTTACCTTATCTACCAATTATGGTATCAAATGATCCAATCGAATTATATCAACAAAGTCAATTATTATTTTGGACTGTAATGTTAACTGCATGTTTATCAGATCCTGAACCTTCATTATATAATGAATTTGCATCACTTATTAAACAACTTGCAATTGAAACTTGTTGGATTAGAACTCCAAGATCAACTCATATTGTTCAAAGTTTAATTATTTTAAGTATCTGGCCATTACCAAATCAAAAAGTTTTAGATGATTCATCTTATAGATTTATTGGATTAGCAAAAAGTTTATCATTACAATTAGGTTTACATAGAGGTAAATTTATGACTGAATTTACAAGAACTCAAGTTACATTATCTGATGCTGAAAAATGGAGAAGTAGAACATGGTTAGCAGTTTTCTTTTGTGAACAATTTTGGTCATCAAATTTAGGTTTACCACCAAGTTTACAAACTGATTATTTAATTGAAAGTGCTAGAATTGATGATTCATTACCAAAAAATTTTAGATGTTTAATTTCATTAGCAATTTTTCAAGCAAAATTAGTTAATATAATGGGATTAAATGTTTCAGGACCCGATGGTTTAATGGAACCATCAAATAGAGCAATTCCACTCAATATAATGGAAAGAGAATTAGAGAGATTATCATTCAAATTACAAATTGATGATTTAGTTATTGAAATTTATTATTTATATGTTAAATTAATGCTTTGTTTATTTGCATTTTTACCTGATACACCAAGTGAAGATCAAATTAAATTTATTACAATTGCATATCATTCAGCAACTAGAATTGTTACAATTATTTCTAAATTATTAGAAAATAAACAATTAACAGAATTACCAATTTATGTTCGTCATTCAGTTACAACTGCTTCACTTATATTATTTAGACTTCATCTGACATCATATCTAACACCAAAATATATTAATTCATCAAGACAATCAATTGTTACAGTTCATAGATTATTTAGAAATATGCTTGCAGCTTGGAAAGATGTTGAAAATGATATTTCACGTACTGCAACAGTTTTAGAGAAATTAAATATTGTGATTATAACACATCCTGAATTATTTACTGATACTGAAGGTATAATTGTACGTATGAGATCACATTTAACTGGTTCATTATTTTATGATTTAGTTTGGAATATTCATGAATCTCGTAGACGTACAATTGAGGAAGCAAAGAATAATAATACCACTAGTACTAATACTAATGATTTAAATTCTAAAGTTAAAAGTAATAAAAAAATAAGAAAGGCATTACCATTACCATTTTATAATCAAATTACTAAGGATGATTTCACTGCAATTACAACAACAACACCAAATGGTACAACTATAACAACATTAGTTCCAACTGATCAAGCAATTATTAATG
The DNA here is from genome assembly GCA_030579415.1 of Pichia eremophila. Lineage (NCBI taxonomy): Eukaryota > Fungi > Ascomycota > Pichiomycetes > Pichiales > Pichiaceae > Pichia > Pichia eremophila. Next base: position 75,853 of record JAKTQW010000003.1, on the reverse strand, counting down.
CTAAAGTATCAGCATTCAAGGCTGGACTTTCTAAACCAACTGAAATCAATGGTATTCCATTATACATGTTAACATCAACAGGTTCATTAGGAAGCAAAGCGAAACTAAATGCGAATAATAATAATAATAATAACAACATAAACAATAACTCTACTAATGTTAAAGTAACTAAACCAACTATGAAACAAACAAAAATTATAAATTCACGTAGGAAGACAATTAGTAATTCTGATACTAAAGGATATGTTCCACCACCATTATTTGCTACTGCAACGAGTAGTAGTTATAATAATAAGAATAAACAAAATAGTAGTGTTAAAATGAGTAGAGCAGTTTCATATGATACTAGTATGGACAAAAGTGATGAAGAAATTGGGAAAATAATCAATAACAATAATCTTAACAACAATAACAATATGAATAATAGTGCTATTGATAATGTAGTTATTAACGATGATGAAAGATTTAAGAATGCATTTAAGAATAAAGAAAATGATTTCCCATTAACTACACCACTTGAAAAGGAAGAGAATGAATTAACTACACCAATGAGTATTAATGGATTAGATAAATTTTTTCAATCACCAATTAGTGAAATTGATAATAATGGTACAATTATTAAAAGTAAGAAAAGTAGTCAAAGTCCTGCAGATTCAGATTTATTGGATGAAATGTTTATTGATTCATTATTTCAACAAAATACAAGTAAGATTGGTGAAGAGGATAATGATGATTTACTTGGATGGTTTGATATGAATATGGCACCAGAATTTTAATTATATGGTATCGAAAGCATTTAAAATATATATAATAAGTATATAGAGTAGAATAATATTATTCATCTTCATAATTTTCAGATTCATCAGTTGGATCCATTATACCACCTTGACCAATTGCGAAAACACAATCAGTTTCTGCTAGACATGGAGAATCATAAATTTTACAAATTCTATTTGCACCTTTACCCTTTTTAAAATATAATCTTGTAGTTGAAGCATGAGCAATAATATTACCACCAATTGGTTTTTTTGGATCAGGATTAAACATTGCACCACCATCAACTTGAGCAACGACTTGATTTGTTATAACAACTGCAATACCATATTCATCAGCTAATCTTTGTAAAGTTCTCATAAATTTAGCAACATGCATTTGTCTTGCACTTAATTCACCTCTACCTGAATAATCAGTTCTATATAATGCCATAATTGAATCAACAATTAAAAGTGAAAATCTACTTTGAGCCATCATTTGAGCTGCTTGATTTAATAATTGTAATTGATGATCAGCATTATAAGCTCTTGCATAAGCAATATTTTCCATTGCTTCATTTTCATTTAATCCAAATCTACGAGCAATTGGCACAATACGTACAGGTCTAAAAGTTGATTCAGTATCAATAAATAAACATTTACCTTCACCACCACCCATTTCAACTGGTAATTGAGCAGTTACAGCTAATGTATGACATAATTGTGATTTACCTGTACGAAATTCACCGAAAATTTCAGTAATTGCACCAGTTTCTATACCACCACCTAATAAAGTATCTAATTGTTTTGAACCAGTTGTAAGAGTAATTAATTCTGAACGACGTTGATGAAATTCAGTTGCAGTTGTAAAACCAAGGGGGACAATTTTACTTGCCTCTGAAATTAATTTATCTGCCTTTAAATCAGATATACCTTTAACTGTTGTTAAAATCTTTTTTGGTGTATAAGCAATTGATTCAACTGTACATAAACCTGATTCTTGTAATTTTTCAATATCCTTTTTAGATATACCATTACCAATAAGTACATCAATTGGAGATGGTCCAATTTGACCTTCATCTTCATAACCTTCCATTTCATCATGTCCACTATTTTCAGTATATTCTTGAACATTATTATTAATTGAAGTTGCATTTGTTGTATTATCACCATTTGACATTGACGCGTCAGTTACTGATATATCATCATCTAAATGTGCTTGTTCCGTTGGTTGTGAATCCACTGATAAGTCGATAGCTTCTTGTGTCATTTATATTATGTATTATTACTCTATTAAGTCTATTACTCTCTTATATCACCAAGATAAAACACCAGTTATAAAGAACATTACATAGATCAAAAGGTTATATAATGTCAATAGAAGGCGAAAGTTGTAAATTTAACATTTTAAAGATTACGTAACACAATATTAAATTTCAATTGATGATACATAATATTAAGAGACAGTGACACTGAGGGCAAACTAGAGAAGAGAGTCCATGTTATCTTTATATATTAGGTATAAGACAATAAGAGAATATAATAATATACAATGAGTGATCCTTCTTCTATTAATGGTGGTACTGCTGTTGCAATGGTTGGTAAAGATTGTATTGCCATTGCCTCAGATATGAGATTAGGTAGTCAATCACTTGGAGTTTCAAATAATTTTGAAAAAATATTTAATTATGATAATGTATATTTTGCATTAACAGGTTTAGCATCAGATGTTTTAACTGTAAGTGAAGAATTTAGAATGAAAACAAATTTATATAAAATGAAAGAGGAAAGAATTATGGAACCTGAAACTTTTGCAAATTTAGTTAGTTCATCATTATATGAGAGAAGATTTGGTCCATGGTTTGTTGGTCCAATTGTTGCAGGTATTAATTCAAAAAATAATAAACCTTTTATATGTGGATTTGATTCAATTGGTTGTATTGATTTTGCAAAAGATTTTATCGTTTCAGGTACTGCAAGTGATCAATTATTTGGTATTTGTGAGGCTTTATATGAACCAAATATGGAAAGTGAAGATTTATTCGAATGTATATCGCAATCTTTACTTAATGCTGCTGATAGAGATGCTTTATCTGGTTGGGGTGCTGTCGTTTATATAGTTACAAAGGATAAAGTTATTAAACGTTATTTAAAATCTAGACAAGATTAAATTATTAGTTTATATAATTTATTTTATTATTATTATATTTATGGTATATTATATACAGTGATTTCATTTAATTACAAACATATTTTGATATATATGATATGATACTACTTTCTATTTTTCACTTGTTGCATTTTTTTCTTTAAGTTTATTCTTATATTCTAATTCAATAACTTTCTTTAAATAACCATCTTTACCCCATTCTTCTTCATCCCTTAATTTTTTCTTTTCCTCTAATATTTTATTCTTTTCACGTCTTTTAATAATATTTTCACGATCACTTGCAAGTCTACTCTCATGTAAACATGTTGATAATTGAATTTTAACATCACTACATTTACCTAAAACAGTTTCAAAAAATGGTGATCTATGACATTCCTCAAGTGCATCTATAAGATCTTCACAATTTTGGAATCTTTCACGATCAAGAATTGGATGCATATTGTATTATTAGTTGTAATTTGTAAAATGTAATAAGAAAAAGACTGTAGATAATAGAAGCTAGTCATGTTAATTAAGATAAAAAAATCATTTGTGCGATTTTAGTATATACATCATGAATTGTCTAAGCTTATAGTAGAAGGTCATTTTTAGTGATTTATTATTTATTATTTATTTGATTTATTCTATCAATAAGTCGGTGATAAATGTCAAGTAAGGACGAAAAGGAAATATTTGAATTCTTGGATTCATTAGGGGATGATGGTAAAGATATTAATGGTAAAGAAGTAGGTAATAATAGTAATAATAATAGTAGTGGTAATAACAATGATGATGATGGAGAAATATTAGATTTTTTAGATGAATTAGAGAATAAGAAAGAAATTAAAAAGGAAGAAACTCCATCAACTGCTGTTACAACCGAATCTGTTGAATTAGAGAAGGAAGAGAAGTCTGTAAAAGAAGAATCTAAAGAAGAAGAACAACCAAAAGAGAACCAAACTCATAGTGAACAAGTAATTGATCCAATTACATCAATTGCTTCATGGTGGAGTAATACAGGTTCAACACAGGTTAGTAGTCAACTAACATCATTATGGGGTACAGCACAGAAACAAGCAGAGGATGCAATTAAATTAGCAAAAGAACAAAAAATTGATACAAAGCAAATTGATGAATTAAATAAAGGATTAAATAAGGGATTATCATTTTTCAATGGTACAATTAATGAAGTTTTTGAAAAAATCAATAAATTTAATCAAAATGATGAAGTTATTAAAATAATTTTAATTCATGATATGGAAAATTTAATTGGAATTAATAATTTAATTAAATTATCATTTGAAGATGTTTTATCACAACAAGTTGATGGAGTTATTGATATTAAAGTAATTGAGAATAGTAAAGTTAAAAAAATTGATTCATCAATTAATGTTGAAAAAGTTAATTTATCAATGTTTAATGGTAAAGGTAGTGATGCAGATAAATTAATTTTAGCAAATATTGAAAATGAAATGAAAGAACAAGAAAAGAATAATATTGAAGAAATAGTAGAAAATGAGACAACTATTTATCTTAGTTTACTTGCATGGACAATTAATAAAGATTTTGAAATTAAACAATCAAAGGAAATTGATATTAATTCATATTCAACAACATCATTTACAATTTCATGTATTTTAAAAGATGAAAAACATAATATAATAATTAATTCACAATCTCAACCATTACCATTACAATGGGCAAAATGGGTTGAAGGAGAATTTGAAGGTAATTCAGATGAAATTGATCCAAGTGATTGGGTTTATGGATGGATACGTAATGTAATTAATAATTTAATTGGTGTCATTGCACAAGATTATGTTATTAAAAGAATGGGTTATTAATGTTTTATGTAAGGAATTATATATAATAATACTAATTATCTTTACCGTTATATTGATCAATAATTTTTTGTAAACCTTTATCAGTAATTGCCATTAATTGATTATCCCAATCAACAACAAGTGGTTTTTTAATGGGTATATCACCGGTATTATTAGGTAAATGTAAATTTTCTAAATCTTTAACTAAATTAATATTTTCAGTTATTGAAGGAAAAGCAGATTTAAATGCAACTTTACAAAATGGATGTGTATGTAAACAATTTTGTAAAAATTTAAATTGATCCTTAGTTATAGAGGTAGAATTTGTATCAATATCTAAATTATATTTAAATTCAGTATCTTTTGAAGTAACTTGATGTTGTTTTAATGAATCTAATAAATATTGACTCATTTTATTATTTATATCATGATATAAAGTAATTGTACCTTTTGTTCCTTGTAAAGTTCTAAACATTGTCTATTGTTTTTATGAAAAGAAAAGAGAGATATAGAAAGAAAGAGAGAAAGAGATACACATGCCATATATATAAAAGAAGAGAAATAAAGATCTCTATTTAAACAATAGAAATACACACCCCAAAGAGATGAAGATTTAATATCTCATCTTATCCGTTAAAATCCGTGACAATATGACATAATCAACAAGGCGTAATGGAAGCTTAGGCTTTTATTTATTGTATACATCCCATCGTTTATGATTCCATAATGGCATTGCAGTTCTAATATCATTTAATAATTTTAAATCAATATCAGCAATACAATAACCTTCATCATTAATTTCTGAAATAATTTCACCATTTGGATTAATTATACAAGTATGACCAAAACTTTCTCTTTTTTCATTATGTGAACCACCTTGAGCTGGTAAAACAACATAACATTGAGTATAAATTGCACAAGCTTGAGCTAATTTATGGAAATGTGGACCAGTTTTAATTGTCCAAGCTGATGGGAATGTTAAAATTTGTGCATTTAATGAACGTAATTTTAATGATAATTCAGGGAATCTTAAATCATAACAAATTGCTAAACCTAATTTACCAACGGGTGTATCAAATGGTGGTAAAATTTTATTACCAGCAATAACTGAATTTGATTCTTTTAAAATTGGTCCATTAGGTATATCAACATCAAATAAATGTAATTTTTCATATTTTTCAGTAATTTCACCAAATTTATTAAAATATAATAATGTATTAATTGTTTTATTTGGTATTGTAATTGATGGTACATGAACACCAACAACTACATCAATTGATTTTAATTCTTTTAAAGTATCAATAATTGATTTAATAAAAGGTGATGAATCAATTGGTTTTGCAATTAAAATTGATTCCTCTGTACTTGAAGCAATATAATCTGATGCTTCTGGGAAAAAAATTAATTTAATATTATCATTAGCTGCTTTACGAATTAATGATGCAACTTTTAAACCATTTGCTAAAAGGTCATTAGTTGAACATATTTGAGCTGCTGCAATACGCATTGTTATGATATAATGAAGTGATGAGAGATAATAAGAAAGTGTAGTTCAAGGAGATTATTAATTGGTATATAAAATTTACATAATAAAGATATGAAGATAGATAACAATACTTACGTAATCCTGTATATTTTAAAAAATTTATTCAATGGATCTCTTAAGTAAGGTATAAGTATTATAAAAATTTTTCAGTAAGATATATACATATATATACTTATTGGAAAGAGATTAATCATTAGGCATACAACAATGACATCAATATGTATTAATGCTGAGACATTATGTCGTCATAATAAAGGATTAGAACAATTAACATATGCATTACATCAAATTAGTAGAAATGCATGTCAATATGAAGTTAAAGAAATTGTAATTTTAGGAAATGAAAATATTGAAGAGAGTAAAATATTAACAATTTGTGCAATTTTACAATATTTTATAACACCAAAATATTTAATTAAAGAAGTTTTCAGGAAAAGTATTAATAAATTACCTAATAATGTATTTAAAAATTGTTCTAAAATGCCAATTATTGGTAAATTAAGAAATTATTTACAAGGTACAAAGGATAATCGTGAAGGTATTAGTATTAATAAAAATATTAAAAGACGTAAAAGGGATGATGGTAAGGTTATAAAACTTAATAAGAATGAGAAAAATACAAAATTTATACAAATTGGTACTAAAGAAATGATTGAAATTAATGGTGATAGTATTCCATTAGGTGTTAGAGTTAGTGTTAATATAAATGAAAAGAAAATTGTTAATGGAGAAGATATTTGGGGGTATGTTGGATATAATATTCGAATTGCAAAAGATTTTACAAGTATTTTCACAGAGGCAGGTGGAGATGGATATGATAAAGGAATTTTAGTTAAAGTTGGAATTAATGGTAATGATAAAAGAAGTAATGTAAGTAAGAGTAATAGTAATAATAGAATAGTTTATTGTTTTGGATGTAATGGTAAAGAAATGGAAGAATTATGTGATGAAATAGTTGTTGGATATGGAAATAGAGTTGAAGATGCAATTGTTAGTATTTTGAGTGTGATTACGTAAGTATGTTATGTATGTAAATTGATGATCAAATATATTATAATGATGCACAATATATAATTATAATTTATTATATTGGTGTGATGTATGTTTCTTTTCTCAAAATAAAGGATATATAAATAATATATATATAATGGGTATACTTAAGAATGCAAAAATAGATGCGACATATCGTAATGAATCACCTAATGAAATTCATCAAGTAATTGAATTAGATAGGAATGAAGTTATTAAAAATACTAAGGCAAATGCAAATATTGGACATACAATTATTAAAATGGGGGATAATGGTGAAGAAGAAGAAATTAGAGTTGGAGAAGATAATTTACCATTAAAATGGGATGAAACTAATTTAATTGTTAATGAAATGAATAAAAATTCTACAATGAAAATTGATGAACCAAAGACACCATATGAGGGAGGATTTGATCCAAATAATGATTATTATAGAACTGATAATGAAAATGAGGAAGATACTAAAGTAGTAGAAAATGAAGAAGAAGAAGAAGAAGAATTTGAATTAGGAGAGGGTATTGATGATAAAGATGAAGTATTACCAGAGATTGAAAAGTGTGTAGTAGAAGGAGAAGGAGAAGGAGAAGGAGAAGATAGTAAAGATACAAAAGAAGAACCAAGAGAAAGACCTAAGACATTTGAAGAGAAACGTAGAGAACATTATTTACATAAAGGTGATGTACTTAAAAGTAGTAAAAGGGAGTATTAGTTAATATATATAATATGTATATGTATATATATGTACTAAGGTAATCCCATGAATTAGTATTTATATAGTTGTTATATAGATCGATGAAGTATTGTTTGGTCTTAGACGAAGATAACAGTGGTAAAAGATAACAGTGGTAGAAGATTTAACACATTATTACAATAGGATATTTATATAATTAACTTCTTCCATTTGGAAGGGTCTCACCTTATATTTATATATTTATATTTATATTTATTTATTTTCTCACTCTTTCTTCCATATATGACAACTAATTAGTTTCTCCTAAAATTGGTGTTGTCCGTTCCATTCCTGTGATGATGGTTTGCTAAACTCGTAACACTCTCATCATTTCCGGATTTGTTCGGTTTAGTCTTGACTCTCCATTTTCCGAATGAAGTTTGATTTATTTCCCGAGAATTTGGGACCCTTATATCCCTGACAATTAATCACCCAAAGTTTTAAAAAATCTTAACTCCGGCCGGATTTCTAGTTTTCCAATGAAAAAGAGAAAAAAATATCGATTTTCCCGCTGAATAATTTAAAATCCGATGGTAATAACAATACATTACGTAATGAAAATAAATAAAAATAAATAAAAAGAAGCAAATAGAATAAAATTTAGGGAAAAGTGAGATGAGCCTTTTATTTTATTTACTTATTTTTATTTATTTTATCATCATTCCACTGAAATATTAATTTAGGGTAATATATAATTATATGGCTATATTTTTAATTTCCCTTTCTGTTTAAATTGGTTTAATTGCCCCCCTTTTTTTTTCAATTTATCTCTTGATTTGCCCTCTTGAATCATCAACCTCTCTCTACTTATATATAATGAATATGAATAATATGGATATGAATGGTATGAGTAATACTGATATAATTCCATCTCCATGGTCAATGTCTCATAATCATGGTGTGCCAATTTTGAAAACTAATTTAACAGAAAGTCAATTACTTTATTGGAATTCTTATAATACAACAACTTATCTTACACTTGATTCAAATTACTCATCTTTTCTTCATATTCATTTATTATTATTAATATTATCAGCTTTTTTCATTTATCCATTTGTCTTAGTTTTAAATAATTTAAAATCAAAATTTTATTTACCTTTATTATCATTACATTCATTATTAATTATAATTTCTTGTTTATTTTTCTCAATTTTTATTAATAATGTACCAGATTTATATCCTGGTATGGCTTATACAAAAATGATTACTGGTTTAACAATTTTCACTTGTTTACAATATTTCTTTTCATTATTTCACTTAATTGATTCTTATTCAAAATCTAATACATCATCTTCTAATAATAAATATTTATCAATTGATAATTCAAATTTTAACTCAAATACAAATATTAATTCAATTCTTCAAAATCCTTCATCAAATAGTAGTGATACTGATTTTTCAGATAATTTAGGTTTAAATATCTCTTATAAAGATAATATCCAATTAAATGATATTGCTTCACCTTCTGCAACTTTATTTGATCATGATTTTAGGGATATTCCAAAAATTTCAAATTCTTCAAAGAAAATTAATCAAAATTATTCAATTATTGTTGAAAAATTATCTTCAATTACTCCATTAACTTTAGTTGCAAATAAATTATCAACTTTTTTCAATATTTTTCATAATTTATCAACTTGGCTTTTATTAATTTATTATTTTGTACTCTTCCCAACTGGTATTGCTTGTCTTAATCTAATGGGTAAAGAGAAAAGAGTTTTCAATTTATTAGCTCATTTTATTAAAGGTGGTGTCTTTTTTGCCTTAGGTATCTTATCATTATCTAGATATTGTGGTTGTTTTGCTGGTATTGGTGGTGCTTGGAATTATGCTTGTTTCGATATCTCAAATAATAATAATATTGATAATTTATCAAATGATGAAATTTCAATTACTCCTTCAGGTATTAATGGTATTGGTTCTGGTGGTGATAATGTTAAATCATCTTTCTTTATTAAATTAAATCGTCTCATTTCTTCAAATAGAATCATTTATTCATTTGAAGCAATTGAATCATTCCTTATCTTCTTTTATGGTTCAACTAATGTCTTTTTAGAACATTTAGCTTCTCCAGGTGGTGCATGGACTCCAAAAGATTTACAACATGTTTCAATTGCTTTTATGTATATTGGTGCAGGTCTTTGTGGTTTAATTACTGAAATTAAATTATCAAATTGGAAAAAATCATTATTTTATAGTAATAATGAAAATTTAATTAATAATTCATCAACTTTAATGATTTCAACAGGTTTTACTCCAAATCCATTCCCTGTTTTCACTATTTTTTGGACAGGTTTATTAATGTCAAAACATGCTCAAGCAAGTCAATTATCAACTGATGTTCATGTTCAATGGGGTTCATTATTAACTTATGGTTCTTTTTTCAGAATTTTAACTTTCTTATTAATGACTTTCCATCCAATTAAAAATAATCTGTTTAAACCAACTAAACCTTTAACTGAATTAATTACAAGTTTTTGTTTACTTTGTGGTGGTATGGTTTTTATGGAATCAACTGATCAAGTTATTGAAGCTTTAGCTTATAGAGGTTTAACTCCAATGTTTACAATTAATGTAAGTGTTGGTATAATTAGTTTAATTATGGCTTGGATAATGGTTATTTTTGCTGTTAAAGATTATTTAAAATCAAAAATTTATTAAAAAAAATACTTTCAATTATATTCCCTTTCTTGTTACATGTTATGTTTTTTTTTCTTCCCTTTTAATGTTATTCCTAATTATTAATATCAATTCTAATTCTCATTCTTGTTCTCCATTTTATTCATCTAACGTTACTTTATTTTATCTTTTAATGTTTTGTTTATATATAAACTAAAAAAAAAATACAAATTTATAAATTTATATATATGAAATTGAAAAGAAACTTAATTATAATTATAATTATAAAAAAGTAATTCATTTCATAAAAACTATCTTCTAAATTTTCTAACAATTTCAGGTGCTTTAAATGGTACACGTAAAACTGCAATTTTTGAACCAATTGAATCACTACCATCATTTTTATTACCAATTAAAGTTTGACAACCTAATGTACGTATTAAAGCTAATAATTTTGAAGGTTTTAAACTTAAATCACTTGCTAAAATTGTTAAATCTAATCTATAATCAAATAATGTTAATAAAAATACAATTATATGACATAAAATTTTATCTTCCTCCTTTGGACCAATTGAAAAAATTCTAATTTCTCTATCAAAATTAATTGATCTTTTATTACCATTATTATTTGAATTATTTTTACTAAATAATTGTAACATAAAATTAATACATCTTGAAGGTGGAATATTTTTAAAATTTTCAATTAATTTATCACGACGATTTACTCGACGATTAAAATAAAGTCCAATTAACATTGATGTAAATGAAAGTAATTGTAATTTAAATTTTAAATTATCAGTAATTGAATTTGTTTCATTTAAAATATTTTTAAATAATTTAAAAATAATTGATGATTTATTATCTTCTTTATTAACATATGGTAATAAATTAATTTTTTCAATAATACCTTCATCACTATAATTACCATCAATAAATAAATTAATTGGGAAACTTGATAAAATTTCAATTGGTATAATTTCTTCAATTGAATAAATATCTTCAACATTTTTAGCATTAATATTAAATGGTGGTATAACTCTATTCTCAATTTCAACTAATTTATTCATTTCTTCCCTATTTGGCATATTTTTGGTAGTTTGTTTAATTCCATCAATTATATCAATTTGTGAATCTTCTAAATTTTCACTATTAATTTTATTTCTACTTGCTTCATTAATTGCTTTTTTGGCCTTTTTAGTACCAAATTCTTCACCTAATGCATTTCTTCTATCAGAATATGAACCTTCAATTTCTTTACGTTTTAAACTTTTAATTAATTTTGCATCATTAATTAAATTTTTACTTGATTTAACCCTACCTGAAAATAATTTACTATTTTGAAAAATTTTTAATTTATTTTCTTTATCATTATAAATACCTATTAAATATTGTGAATCATTAATTTCATCTGCATCAAATTTTAATAATCCATTACTTGATTCTCCGTGTAAAATAGAATTTTTCTTTGAATGATTATAGAGATCTAGTTTGATATCAGCTGATATATCTCCTGAATTAGTAAATGATGCAGCCGCAACGTCTCCTTTGACTATATCTACACTAATCTTACCCTTAGTCATGTTTATCCTAAAAAGATGAACTTAATATGTCCTCCTATAATACCATTGGAAAAAAAAATTTTTTAAATTTTTCACTTCAACATGAAATTAATGCTGCACAATAAAAAAAATATTTTTAACCATAGTAAAGTCTTTTTTAGTTATATATTTTACTTAATGACAATGGAATTATCAAGTAATCATATTTCGTATTATCAAATACTTAAAGTATCACCTAATGCATCATTAGAAGAGATAAAAAAATCTTATAGGGAAAGATTATTAGAAACTCATCCTGATAAACAACAACCAATAATATCGAATAATTCTAATTCAACAATTCAATCAATTCAATTAGCTTATAAAACAATATCCAACATTAAATCAAGAGAAATTTATGATCAATCATTACATGATCATTTTATTAAAACTGGTTTAGTTAATAATAATAATTCTAATGGAATAGATATTGATGGATTAGATATAATTGATTTATCACAATTTATTGAAAATGATAATGGAGAATTTAAACATAATTGTCCACGTTGTACATCAATTGATAGTATGATTATAAATGAAAATGATTTATTAGATAATTTACAAAATGATGATATAAGTACACTATTAGTACAATGTTTACATTGTAGTTTATGGATTGGTGTTACATATTCAATTATTGATTAAATTCTAAATTTTCTCTTCTTTTCTCTTCTTCAATAATTGAACTAATGGCATCACCCATTAATTTTAAATCAGTTAATAATCCAATATGTCCGGTAGTTGATCTAATTCTACCACATAATTCATATGCATATTTTTGTCCATATCCATACTGTCTTGCTCTCCAATCTCCTTCACTACCAACTCTATCAACACTACCTTTACCACAAATATCTTCCTCATTTTCAGGTCTACGTCTACCTTTCTCACGTGGGAATGTCCATCCTTGATAAACAACTCCATCTCCTGGTCCATAAAAAAATCTATAATATTCACCTCGTTTAATTGATTCCTCTCCATCAACTAATGAATATTTAACACTTGGGACACCATTTGAAAAAATTTGTGACATTGGTGGATAATTAATACCTTCTTGATATTCTAATGATTTAATATAATCACTTGTACGTTTTAATGTATCTTTAAGATATGAATAACATTCAAGGAATGGTACCATTGGTTTATTTAATCTTTTAATTTCATGTAATACAATTGATTCAGTTTTTGGATCAATTTTCATTTTTAAAAATTTTTTCAAAGTATGTCTTAATTCTTCATCTTTTATATTATTTAAATTTAATAAACCATTTTTAACATCATGTTTTAATCTAATATTTGAAACTAATGGATTCAAATTATATTCAATCCAATTTTCAGCATTCCAAAAATCAATTTTATATCTTTTACCATTTCTTAAATCACGGAATAAACACATACCACCATTTTTACCATCTTTATCTTCACCTCCCCAACTTGGTGGTAAGAAAACATAACTACTTCTCATAAAAAAATTTGCTTCATTACTTAAAATATCTTTACTTAATAAAATTGCATCAGTAAATCTTAATGGTCCAAGAATATTTGAACATGGCATTGGAGTTCCACAATAAATAATACCACGAACAATAGATGGATCTTTAATCATTGCACCATGTGCAACCAATCCACCCATTGAATGTGCAATTAATAGAATACCTTTCTTATGAGTTGATTTTTCATTCATTCTCTTAATTTCTTCATGTAATTGTTCACTTAAAATATCTAATGATAATCTCCAATCATAACCCCAATGTTTTGCTGTAACATTTGGATTTGAATTTAATTTACGTAATAATTTTCTAGATATATCAACAGGTCCAATATGTGTTAACATACCATCGGGATACATATGAGTTGTTTCATCATCATCATTACCAATTGAATTTAATTCATCATTAATATTTTTTCTACCCCTTGCCTCATATAATTCATCTTCACGTTTTGGTCCAATAAGTAAACTTGTTTTAGAAATATTCAAACCTGCTTTCAAAACTGGAATCCAAGTTCTTTTCTTTGTTTTAACATCACGTAAAATTGAACCTCTATAGCCACCTAAAATAAGAACATCACCCTCTAGTTCATCATAAACATCAGTTGTCATATTAGATTGAAACAGACTAGCAACTGGTGACATTGGAATTGATGATAAAATTCTTGATGATGCAGCATTAAGTGAGGTTATATGATTAATTGGATTAGTTAAAAGTGTTGAAGAAGTTGAAGATGATTGAGGTAATTGTTGAGCTGGAGGTGGAGTTTGACTTGAAGTTAAATTTGGTGATGAAGTTAAATTATCTGCAATAATTGCAGCTGATGCAGCTGAGGCAGGTATTGGAGAATCAAATTGTGGAGGTTGTTGATCTGGTTGAATTGATTGTAATGGTTGATTCTTTAATTTACTTTCTAATGAATTTTGGAAACTCATTGGAGATGATGATCTATTTTCATAAATTGAAGTTGAATCTGATTTTCTAATTCTACTTGAAATTGCATTTGAAACATTAATTGGATTTGCAGCTGGTAAAATTGATTTTCTTAAAGCTTTTAATTTACCATCATCAAGGCTTGAAATATCTCTATAATATCTTGCCTCTTCTAATGTATCAATTGATTCTTGTCTCTCTAATTTTAATCTAATAATTTCTCTATCTTTAATTTCATCCATTGTTGAGGTAAATTCTCCAACTATATCATCCCAATAAACAGCTACACCTGGTGGTGGATGAGGACAAACAGGATGACTTGAATGTTTTTTTGATTTTTCATGTTGAATTATATTTCTCTCCTTTTTCTTTGTTCTAAGTACAAATTTTGTAACTCTTCTAGCAGTTTTAGAAATCAGAGGAATTGAATTCAGACCTTTAGACAGTTTATTATGATGAATTTCATTTTTATGTTCATGAACTCCAGTAATTGATTTCATTGAATCAGTGTAAGGTGGTTGATGAGCATCTAATTGTGTAATTCTTTTCTCATCATCTTCATAAAAAATTGAACCTCCACTTTCACTTTGACCGTTACTTCCACTACCTTCACTACTTTCTTCATCATCCTCTTCCTCATTATCATCGTTATTATTTGAGAATGGAAATGCAAAATTGAAAACTTTTTTAGTTTGTTCATCATCCATACCATCTGGATTAATTGAATTAGCATCATCAACATCATCATCATCATCATCAGATCCTTCACAACCATTAGCAATTTGATCAATTGTTAAAACATTTTTATCAGAATTACTAACAGTAAATTGTTTACCAATATTAGAAGCTTTATTTGAAATATCAGATAAATGAATTGAAGGTATTGCATTTGATAAATTATTAACAGATAAATGATTTGGAGAATTTGAAGAATTTTGAGAATTCGAAGTAACTTTTGGTGATACACCACCAATAATCGAATGAGCACTCTCCTTTGATATTGATCTTTCAGGTAATCCTCCATCTTGATGATCAATTGATGAATGATTTTTATCATTATCATCGTGATCTCCACAATAGTCTATTTTATGCATTGAGCTATTTGATCTAACAGTTGACATTTGTAGTATATAATATCAGATATATGGGGTATTAACTTAACTTAAATAAAATGTTAAAAGTCAAAATTTAAATATATGTCAGCTGATGTTTTTGTGTTATCAGATGTGATAATAATGATTGTAATATACGTTATTATGCGGAGATATTATTTAAACTACTATAAAAGAATGTGTCAATGATAAGTGTAAGTCTTATCAGTTGAGTATATATATACTTGATAAAAACATCATAATAAGACATATATACAATAGAAATACCCATAAGAAAGAGAAGTAAATAACCCTATTGTTAATTAAAGACCTCAATTTATATATAGGCAACAAATTTGTTTTCCTTAACATTTGCCACTCTGTTTTCCTAAGATAATATGCTCTATTTTACTTTCCTTCTTTTTTCTAATCAAAGGCACAATCTTAAGTTTCATATGGGAATAATGTTCTATATATAATTAAATTTATATACTACTATTATATACACCTTTATGGAATGTGTCTCTGTGCCTAGAGGAAAATAGAGTAACTTAAAAGGATATAGATTTAAGCTAATCAATTATTAATTAATTAATTAATTAATTAATTACTTAAACACTTTGTTTATAATCCTTTTCGATTGGTTATGTTTTAATAATCTTTTCAAGTACAAGTATTTTGTAAATGAATTTTATGGTTATTTTAAAACATAATATTTTATTAGAAAGAAGGTTACTATACATTTTTTTTTTATTTAGTTTATATTATAACATTGGGTAGTAAATTAAAAGTGAATTAAATTAATTATTTAATTTACTCTTAAGTAAAAGATTTTCAGCTTTAAGATGTTGATTCTCTTCAAGTATTTGCTTATATGAGGCTTCAATTTCTTCAAGTTGCGCAATTCTTGATTTACGTCTTTGTCTAAAAGCCTTTTGAGCTGCTCTATTTTGAGCTGCACGTTTAGTACCTGAAACTATTTGCTTTTTAACTCTTGAATGTGTAATTTGAGAGTTAATTGCAGTTGGTATAGCAGAATTAATACTATTCATACTATTCATACTATTCATATTATTAATATTATTAATATTATTTGAAGGATTAATACTATTAATATTATTATTAATATCATTATCATTTGATGGAATTTGCATATCCATTTGCATTTGCATTTGTAATGGGTTTAAACGTTCCTCCTTTGTAATGTTATTAATATTATTGATACTGTTATTACCATCATCATTATCATTATCATCATTATCATTATCATCATTATTATTATTATTATTATTATCACCATTATCATCATGATCAACGTGACTACCAGTATCATTAAGTTCAGGGTCAACTAATGAATCTTCAACAGTTTTAGAATCATTGTTGTCGTTGTTGTTGTTGTTGTTATTAATGTTATTATTAGCATTATCTTGTTGTTGTTGTGCAACTTCAGCAGCAGCGGATGCAACAGAGGTAACAGATGCAATATCGATATCAGCGGTGTCCATCATTATTCAGTCTGGTTGTTGTTATTATCTAATCAGAGATATAAACAAATGAGTAGAGTGATTAGCTAATTATATTAATATTAGGTAAGAAAAGAATGTAAGTAATAAAGTTGGAAGAAAAGTGTTGATAATAGGATATTATATTAAATATCAAATATTAATTAATTAATACATGAAAAATTTAATGTGAGGCAGTGAGGATTCAAAGTATTGACCAATAGAATACTCTTATTAGGATATTATACATTATTACAAGATATCACCCTCTATACAATGTCAGATCAGGATCAATACTTCAATTCATTTTCACTGAATGGGTTTGATTCACCTGATAGAAGATTACATAGACATTCAATTCCACTTTTATCAAATATTAACAAATTTAGACAAAATAGTAGTCCAATTAATAATTTTTATGGAAATCACAATAGTAATAATAATAACAATACAAGCGCAACTAATATTAATATAAATACCAGTAATCTTAATTTAAATATAAATAATACACCGATTAATATTAATTCATCACCAAATTCTGCAAATACTTCAAGATTCTTCCCAAGTCCAAGTCCAAGTCGAAATCATAATAATATACAATATCAAAATCCAAATCAAAGTACAAACATAAGTCCTTCAATTAATGGTATAAATGAAAATATATTGATTTACGGTAATGGACTATTCCATAATCAAAGTTCACCATTAAGGTTTAATGTTTTTGATGAGAATCTCTTATTATTTAATAATGATAATAATAATATTAATAATAACAATAATAACAGTCAATCTAATATTCATACTAATCCATTACCTACTCCAACACCTAAATTTGATACAAGTGATATTTCATATTTTGATTTCGATATTGATAGTTTTGAAATACCAAAATCAAGTTTTGTTGATATTGATAATGATATTAATGATTTACCAATTAATTTAATTAATAAATTGACTGAATGTGAAATTGATGATATTGGTATAATAGATGAAGAACAGGAAGATGAAGAGATAAAAGAAGATGAAACGAAAACACAGAACATAAATTTACAAACGATCAATAATACTGATATCGAGATAAATACCAATACAGAAGCAGAAGCAGAAGCAGAAGCAGAGACTGAGATAGATATGGATGATATTGAAATATCGATACCCAAAATGAGGGATGGAAATCAATTCAATTATGATAAAAATTCTACATGTACAACTATACGAATATCTCATTATATTAATAATATAATTACAAGACATGATATTGAATGTCATAAATTTAAAGTAATTGGAGGTAATAGATCAGTAGTTAAAGATATTTTTAATTCAATTGGTGAATTAATAAGCATAGAGAGGGAAGGAGAAACAGATGGAGATCAATTTACAGTTATTGCAAATATATTAATATCATCATTAAGTAATACATTAATTGAAGGTAAGACTATTGGTGATATAAGAATCATTCATGAAAATATAATTAATAATAGTAATAATAGTAATAATAATAAAATTGAAGATTTAAATGCATTACATTCTAAAAGTATATCATTAACAAAGAATAATAAACTTGAAGTTTGTTGGTATCCTGAAAGTTTTAGTTCAACATTTCATAGAAGAGGAGTTAATAATTTTATGTTTGTTAGAGAATTACCAAGTAAAATGGTTATCAATAGAGTTAGAAATGGGAATTATGGTATGATTGAAATGGGTGAAATTAGGTTAAGTATACCAATTAATAATGAAGATATTAATAATGAAAAGATAAAGAGATCATTTCTTGTTAATATTGAGATTAGGGAATTAGAGGGAGAAGAAAGGGATAAAAGAGGTAATAATACAAGAAATATAAGAGGTGGTAATATAAGAGGTAGAGGTAGAGGTGGTAGTAGAGGAAGTAATAATAGAGGATATAGTAGAAGATAGAACAATATAAATACACATTAGAAGATATAACTTTATCAGATTCATTAAATCAGTTTTTGTATTTGTATACTCAGTGACTAATGTCTCATACAGTGTGAATGTAACTTGTTCATCATTAAAGTTATTATTTTCTATTGTATTGTATTGTATAATTATTATTATATTATTCTATTATTCTATTCTTTTATTCTTCTTTCTCTGCTAAATCCCCCTGGATTTAGACTAAATAATATAGAGTTAAAATCTAATAATCAGTTAAACGACATATCTGCATGACTGTATCCCCCACACGATTTTGTACACTTGTGTAGTTAGATAGGATACAAATTCAGTCCGCCTGTCGGTATATAATATCATCATTTAGAGAGTAAAAAAATTAAAATCAAAAGAGAAAGTTAGTAATAATAATAAAATAACACACTGCTCATACAAGGCTGAAACTTAACGAAAATTGTGTTGTCAACATGTATGTATTCAGTCGGAACAATTGTTGAATATGTGTAATCACTGCAGTGTTAAAAGAAGAGAAAGTGGTGAAGATAAATAGATAGATAGAGAAAAGGTGGGAAAAGCAATGTATTTATAGTGAAATACCGCGAATCTTAAGGGTTTTACCATTTATTTAGAGGGTTTATATAGAGTACTATTGAGACTTTGTATGTTTAACTTACTGTACTTGTCAAAGGTTTCCTGTGTAGTTATACTGATACCAACATTATTACGATAACAGTAAATGTGTAAAAGAGTAGTTGCACCTTTGTATCTTAATTGACACTCTTGTTCTGTCTCTTCCTCAATTATCTCCTTGACAATACCTAAAAATGTATCTCTTTCAATTGTATCAAATTGTCTTCTAATTAGGTTAACATTATATTCATTAAATACTTCCTTACCATGTTTATCCATATATTCTTTAACACTTTTATGAATTAATTTTTTAATTTCAATTTCACTTGCATTACATGACATATCAATTGGTACTAATCTTTGAACGTATCTACCACCTTTAATATCACCATTTTTAACTTTTTTACAAATTTTTTCAACAACTTCACTAGGTATTAATGGTTTACGTATTTGAAAAAATAATAATGATTCAACACCTAATGGTACAGCACGAAATAATCCATTACCATTCTTTGAATCTTCCTTTCTAATTTCTGCAAGTTCCTTCTCAACTGCATCTTCAACAGAGAGTTTATCATCATCTTCACCCTCCTCATCTACTGCTTTCTCATCCTTTAACAATTCACTTAAAATATCTCTTAATTCTCTACCACCAGCTGTTTCCTTACGTATTGAACATGACGCATATATACCATATTGTCCAGGTTCAACAACTGTATGACATCTCTGTCTCTTAGATGATCCTCCTCCATTACTACCACTACTACTTCTCTTACCCATTACTATACTGAGTTTATATAGTAAAAAACATGTAATTTAAGAAGGGTCAATATAATTTTCAAATTTGTTAGCAAAGCTGAAAATTTTAAAATTTTGATTACGGAGGCTCAGCGGAAATTGTATATATATTTATCTTTTTGCTATCCTTATCTTATCTGTATTTCTTTGTTTCAAGTTTCCTATCAGAACAAGAGAGTTAAACACAATGAGAGTTGATCAAAAGGAATTTGTACATTTGATTGATAATGAATTGTTGGAATTGATGAAGGAAAACGTTGTTTTTGAGGATGATCTTACCATGGATGCATTACTTATTAACCTTCAACAAATTCTTCGATTATATGCAGATCAAACTAAACAATCTGTTGGTAAAATGGAAATCCTTAGAATAGCAAATATGATGGCAAGAGATTATGAACAAGATTTTTTCTATAAACAATCTGGGTTCATCTATACGGGTGTTGAATGTGAAAACTACAACAAATTTATTGATAATTTTGGTTCTAAATATTCAAATTGGAGTTATAGAAAAATTCTCAGATATTTGGGTCCGGGTATAGCCAAAAAGAATATAGGTAGAAAAGTATTTGATAGATTGAAAAAAAAGAAACATGGAAAATATACTGGTTGGCTTGACATGTTTGTGTTTTCTGGTGTTAATCTTGGTAAAGGATTGAAGTTACCTTATAAAGAAAGAAAAGATATGAAATATGAAGATTTAGAGAAAGTTGATAAAGATTCATTTAAACATTTGAAAGTTAAATCTTTTAATTCGATTTTGATTGTTGATCACATTGATGAAACTATAAAAAAATTATGCACATTAAAAGAATGGAAATCTAATGGTCTTAACCCAATTAAAAGGAAAAGGGTTGATAAAAAGAGAGATCATTTTGATAGTGATTCATCCGATTTAAGCTCATTAGAAAAATATGAGGTTGAGGATAAGGATAAAGATAAACCTAAACGTAAAGGTGATGGTATAAAAAGATTAAAAGTTAAATTTGAAATGTTTAAGAAAATGACTCCTAAAAGATTTGAAAAAATAACAGAAAAAAAGAATAAAAATCGATCTTGATGTTAATACATGTTAAATTGGTTGTTTTAATTTTTTATCTTAAATAAAAGACAAAACATGATTATTTGCTAATGAATGATTTGATATTGTTAATACTTTGATGTATATGCTGGTGTATTTCTTTTGCTATATAAGCTATTAATTAAGTACTAACTATAATCTAGAACTACACCATACTTGCTTCTAATTGTGATTTACCGTTTTTACGTGCCTGTCTCTCTTCAAATGCTTGTCTATTCTCTAATACTCTAGCAATGATACCGTCTCTACCGATAGTATCTGCTTCAATGGGTCCTGCAACTGTTAACACTTGTTTATAAAATTTCTTTAAGTCATCTTCACCATTTAAACTGTTAATTATAATCCCATTAATATATTTACTCTGTAAAACACATAAACTTCTCTCTAAATTATTCATAACATATCCACTACCATCTCTATCACTTTCAATACCAACAACTATATCATATTCACTATCAACATACTTTTCTCTTAACTCTTTAAGTAATAAAATATGCCCAGGGTGAAATAAATCCCAACTACCATTGATAAATACTGCTTTATCATTCATATTTTTACCCTTAACTAATACTTCACCACCATTATTGAAAACCCAAGCACCAATACTCTTTGCATCTTCACCCTTTGAATACATTTCAAATTGTTTTAATGAATTGTTTTCCCAACCTTTTTCAAGATAATGATCATTATTACCCCTATTTAACATTCTACCAACTAAATCAGTTGTACTAATATTAGGAGTTCTCTTAACAACTATAAATCTACCCATATTTTTAACTTCTGCATAACAATCATTACCATCTTTATCAGTTGTAATATCATCACCGTGAACAACATATTTACAATTATATTCATCCATTACATGATAATCAGTTACATATGGTGCATTGGGGACAACTAATGTACACCATCTACAACCTTCAACTGCAATAACTCTTTCCTCTAATTTCATAACTGGTGGTCCTTTATTAATTAAAATATCTTCATCATTATGAACTCCAACAATTAACTCATCCCCTTCCATTCTAGCCTGTAACATTGCACCTGCATGTCCATGATGTGCAAAGTCAAAGCATCCATCAATCCAAATACGCATTGTCATCTTATACACTGCTGTGGATACTGTCTAACCTATAAGCATATATACATACTAAAGCAATAGCCACAATAATTTAAACGGTGGAGATAATCGCGGTGTATAAATACCGGCACTTATCTTCCAACTGTGTTTTATCTTTGGTTATATATATATATATTAATGGTATATCTTATTTTCTTTTAGTATAATTGTATAATCAATTAGAATATGTCCTTAGTATTACCACGTACAGGAGATAAGATTCCAACTTTAGGTTTTGGTTCAGGAACTAAATGGCAATGGAAAAAGAAAGGTAACGAAAATACAGCAATTACAGCTGATAATTTATCAAATACTGATCCAGACTTAGTTAATTCAGTTATTGAAGCATTAGAAACAGGTTTCCGTCACTTAGATACCGCTGAAACTTATACAACTAGACCAGATATTGGTTTAGGTGTTAATAAATTTTTAGATTTACATCCAGAAATTAAACGTAGTGAATTATTTATTACTGATAAATATCATGCTTTCCCACCACATACTTCAAATGAATTACCTGATGGTAAAATTAGAGGTCCCTATGCTTCATTGAAGACCGGTTTGAAACTAATGAATTTAGAATATATAGATTTATTCCTGCTTCATACAGTTGAATTACCTGAAGGTTTATCATTACAGGATGCGTGGAAGGAAATGATTCAATTACAAAAGGAAGGATTAGCTAAAAATATTGGTGTTTCAAATTTTGATATCCCACATTTAGAGACAATTATTAATGCTGACAAAGATTATCCACCTCAAGTTTTACAATTAGAATTTCATCCATATTTACAAAATCAATCACCAAATATTTTCAAATTTTGTAAAGAACATAATATTTTAATTGAAGGTTATGGACCATTAATTCCAATTACAAAGGCAAAAGATGAAGGTCCATTAATTCCATTACTAGATAAAGTATCAGCTAAATATAATGTTACAACTTCAAAAATTTTACTTAAATGGTCACAATCTCATGGTGTTGTTCCAATTACTACAAGTTCTAAAAAGGAAAGATTAATTGATTCTTTACAAGTTTATGATTTCCAAATTGATGATGAAGATTTGAAAGAAATTTCTAAAGTTGGTAATTCTCATTTTTATAGAGCTTTTGCAATTAAAACTCTGCCACAATGGGATGAACAATTGAAAACTGAAAGAAATGTAGACAATAAATAAATAAATATAGAACATTTTTTTCTTTAAATAATTATAAAATCTTTCTTATTATAAAGCATTTTTACGCGTTAGATATTCAAATCTACTAAATGTATATCCAATAAATGGTAAATCAGTTTTAGCATTATCACCATTTTTCATATTTAATCTATCATTCTCAGCTTTAATTAATGCAGGTGAATCAGGTATATTCTCTAATTCATCAGTTGGGAAAAATCTTGTATCAGTAATTGATCTTAATTTTGGTATAAATGGTGCTTCAACATTTCTAATTTCATCCCAATTAACACCTCTAAAAAATGGATGTCTCTTAATATCATCAGCACCATTATGTCTACCTAATCTAATTTCTGCATTTGTTAATAATCTTAAAATTAAATCTTCTGCTTCAGCACTTAAATGAATATCTTCAGGGAATGCTAAAGTTTGTTTCCAATTTAAAATTTTTTTATAAGTTTCAGTTGGAGTTTCACTACAAAATGGTGGCCAACCAATTAAACATTCAAACATAATTGCACCTAATGACCACCAATCACATTCTTGTCCATAACCTTGATTAATGAAAATTTCAGGTGCAATATAATCAGGTGTACCAACTGTTGAATATGCCATTAATCTACGGGATTTTCTCCATGTTTGCATTTGTTGTCTATTTGACATTGTTAAATTAATTGGATCAACTAATAAACTATTTCTTGATTTATTTGGTGGTATAATGTTATTGTTGGTATTATTATTATTATTATTTTCTTTTTGTAATAATTTTTTATAATAATTTGAATCATGAGTTTTATGAAATCCTGTACTTAAACCAAAATCACTTAATTTTATATGTCCTCTCATATCGATTAATATATTATCAGGTTTAATATCTCTATGAATAAAACCTAATTTATGAACTGCTTCAATTGCAAGTACACATTCTGCAATATAAAATCTTGTAACATCTTCAGTAAATATTTGCCATTTAATTAACATTGTCATTAAATCACCACCTGGTAAAAATTCCATAATTAAATAAAGATAAAGAGAATCTTGAAATGAATAATATAATGAAACAACCCAAGGAGAATTTGCATCAGCTAAAACATCCCTTTCAGCTTTAACATGAGCTAATTGATCTTTTTTATACATTTCACTTTTTAATAAAGTTTTCATTGCATAAATTTTCCCACTATCTTTCTTTTGAACTAATCTAACTTCACCAAAAGCACCTTTACCAATTACTTTAACAGTATTAAAATCATCTAATGATAATCTTGTACGACGTAATCTTAAATAATGTGATTCATTTTTACCAAATAGTTGAGTTTCCCTATTTTTACGTTCTAAACTTATATCATTATTATTTAAATCTTGTTCAAATTTAATCCTACGTTGATTACGTTCAATTGCATGTTCAATTGAAGTTTTATAATAATGTTCTAAAGTTAATTTAACAGCTGATGATCTATCTTGTGTTTCTTTTGAAAACCAATCTGGATGACGTTCAAAATATACATAATTGTTGCTAGTATTGTTAGCATTATTTGATGATGTTGATTGATCATTATTTGGATTAAGATTTGATCTTAATGGTAAATTATTATTTGAATAATTATTATTATTATTATTATTATTATTAAATTTATTATTATCAAATGAAGAATTTGATGAAATTGTTGCTAAATTATTAAAATTATTATTTGATCTAACACTTTTGGAGGGACTATTTGGAGGTTGTGGTTGAGAGAACATTCCATCATAATTACTTGGAGATGAACTAAAATTTAAATTATTATTTGATCTATTTGATAAATTTGTGAATGAATTATTATTATTATTATTATTATATAGATTATTGATCATTGGATTGTTAAAAACATTATTGTTATTATTATTATTATTATTATTATTAATTTGATTATTAATTTGATTATTACTTAAATTATTATTATTATAGGAGAATTGATTAATTGGTTGACTATATTGATAATTATCCATTGTTGAATCTGATTGATCCATCATTGTTTGATCCATTGTAGTATCAGGGTCATTCATTGTATAACAATATTAATAATGGATAAATTGCATACCAAAAAGAAACAATATTTCAATTACCTCTGATCCCATGCATAAAATGGTTTCTAAAGGGTGGTACATGCTATAATTTCAGTTAAATCGCGTTTTAATACATAATAGTATATTATATTACCTAATACTATACTATATTATATAGTATAGTAATTATTATATATCCAACATAAGTTCAATATAGTAAGTGAATTATAATTATATATTAATATTAAAAAATATTAAATAGTAATAATAGTATAATATAAAAGGAGTAGGAATAGTTATTATCATTATCAACAACACAATTAGAATTGTAAAGCTGCACCCTTTTGTTTTTTATCACCACCTAATTCGAAATGCTTACATCTCTTTAATGGTAATTGAAGCTTAGTTTTACAAGCAACACATTCTAATCTTAAAACAACTTTCTTTGTAGTCTTTGCCTTTTTATGGAAAACTGGCTTTGTTTGACCACCATAACCAGATTGTTTTCTATCATATCTTCTCTTACCTTGAGTATATAATGAAGCTTTACCTGCTTTATATTGAGTAACTCTATGTTGAGTATGTTTTCTACATTGCTTACCCTTACAGTAGGTCTTTCTAGTCTTTGGAACGTTAACCATTGTATTTAGCTTGTTTAAAAGGAGGTAATATCAAAAGTTAAAATGAATAAGGTATAATCTAATAAATAATCTATAATACAATTCAATCTGAAAAAAAATTGGAAAATTTACTATAATAGTAAGTATACTATACTAATTACTATTACATAATATTACTTAAGCAACTCTTCATAATAACTCACTATAAGATTATTCGTTCGCGCCTGGTGTGAGGGTGGTGGCATTTCTTATTTGATTTTTTCTGAGAGGGTTAGAGTATTAAAGTGTGTAGTAACCCTGTGGCGTGTCACGTGTCTCAGAGGCTCATTATTCTACTTAATCTACAATATAAATTTATATAGGATTTAATTTTTAAATTGGTATTGGAATATATCGTTGTTAAATTGTTATTTATCGTTAAAAAATATCTTTTATAAAAAAAAGAAAGTTGTATAATCATCATCTCTATCATCTCTATCATTCATCATCGTTCATCATCTCTATATAAATTGCTTTATTTTACCCTTAAATTCATTAATTTCATTAGGAATTTCAACATATGTATTATCAACATCATTAAATTCATAATTTAAAACTTTAGAATAATATTCAAGTTTTAAATAATCTTGGTTATCTCTATCATTACTTCCTATCATTTCAATTTTTGGTATTAAATTTTGGAAAATTTTTAAAATTCCATAAATATTATCATTAATTAATCTATATTCTTCAATTACTTTTTTGAAAAATTCACTTTTAAATAATTTAAAATATTCTTCAGTCGGTAAAAAGTCAATTATCATTGATAAATAATTGTTAATTGAATAATTAATTTCCATTGTCTTTAAATTTTCCTTATAAATAATTCTCTTATATCCTTGATTAAGTATTAATTTTAAAATTATATTTGATCCATTATTACCATTAATTTCATTTACCTTTAAATAATTAATTAAATTAATTATTATTTGATCATTTAATAAAATTGAATCTAAATTTAAAATTTCTCTAATTGTCTTTAAAATTAAATTCTTATTATTTGAATTAATAATTAATTGTAAATAATTTGATAAATAATTTGATAAATAAATTGAATAATAATCACTTTGTTCTTTACCTTTACCTTCAGTATTTAATATAATTGGTAAAAATTGTGAATTAAAATCTTTCCTAATTATAATAAAATCCCAAATTTTCATTGCCATTGTTAAATTATTTGAATTAATAAATGAATTTGACAATAAAATAAGTGATTTAATATTTAAATTTGGTAACCAATCAAATTTGGAAAATTTCTCAATCATTTTAATTGATAAATTTGGATTCTTTAAACTTAAAGATTGAATATAAATTGATAAATATTGATTAATTAAATATTGTGTTTCATCATTTAATTTATTTGGTAAATTATTTATAATTGTATCTAACATTAATGAACTTTTATCAAATTCATTACATAAATTATATGATTCAATAATTGATTGATAAATTAAATCTATATTATTATTGTTCTTATTATTAGTCTTAGTACCTGTACTACTGGTTTTGATTTCATTATTATATAAATCTTCAATGAATTTAATATCATTAAATAATGTTGAGAATTTTATAATTTGAATTAAGAAATTTGATTTATTTGATTCATTAATTTTATCCTTTAACATATTATATAATTCATTTGAATTAATTAAATTTTTTATTTTA
Source organism: Pichia eremophila (assembly GCA_030579415.1). NCBI lineage: Eukaryota > Fungi > Ascomycota > Pichiomycetes > Pichiales > Pichiaceae > Pichia > Pichia eremophila. The sequence continues at coordinate 47,505 of JAKTQW010000003.1, read as the reverse complement.
TAATAATTTAAACTTTTAATTAAATTAATATAAATTTCATTATTAATAAATGATGAATTTAAATTATTTTTTTCAAAAATTAAGAATAAATCAAATGAAATTTTGAAAAATTCATAACCAATTTTATAATTTTTTGAATTATAAGATTTAATTGATGAATTAACTAATTCATTAATAATTAATTCATAAATTTCATTATTTGGTTTTAAATTATTTGTTAACATATCTGAATAAACATTAAGTAGATGAGTTAATTTAGTTTCTAATGATTCATCAATATTTCTTAAAACGATTGATTTTAAAACTTTATGATAAATTTCTAAATTTGGTATAATTTGATTATTTCTCATTCTATTAAATACAGGTAAAATTTCATTATATTTATTAAGATTTAAGAAATTATTAATAATGTAAAGTTGAGTAGTAACAGGATCTTCCTTATAGAGGAAAGGTTCGAGTATATTATTAAGATTATTATTATCATTATTAACAGGATTAGTATTGATATGAACAGTTGTATGATCATCAATATTTTCTTTTACCTCTTTTACATCTTTCAATTCTTCCTTATTTTCCTTTACTTCTTCAATTTTATGTTCAGTTGAGAAAGATCTTTTCTGATTTTTTAATAAAGTAATAGCTAATGAATTTGATATTGAAATTTGTTTAATATTATTTGAATTAGCTCTTCTAATATAAAGAATTGTATTATTATTATTAATAGAATCAATAGAAATATTCAGATGAGAATTTTTATTATTAAAATTATATTTAATATTATTATTATTATTATTATCAATATGTAAATTATTTAAATCATTCAGTAAATTATTAATATTTTGTTTTAAATTTAAATTTTTATTATTAAATAAATTTTCATTATTATTAATATTATTATTATCACAAAATCCATAATTTTTAGCAACTGATAAAGCAGGAGCAACATATTTAAAAATACTTTTCTTATTATTTGTATAAGAATTATTATTATTTGATTTAAAACCAATTTCATCTAATCTAACTAAATCTTTTGGAGGTATATATGAAGGATTAAAAAACTTATGAGTAGACCCATTAGATGAGGAACAATTCCTTGAGAAGGAAAATGAGCCCTTTTGAGTTCTTAAACGCATAGTTGTTTAAAAGGAAGTAGTTATGAAAGATATTGAAAAGTAAGAAATTTTGCCTTTGAAGATGGATCTCTCTTTTTTTTCTCCATACTAATAAAAATGACAATACTTCGCTCTATAAAAATTACGTTATTTGTTAATACAGTGTTTCTATTGGTTGATTATACTATACTCTGTATATTACTATACTATACTCTATAATACATACTAATATACTACTATTACTATTACTATTACTATTACTATTACTAATGTAATAATAATAATACCATATAAAGAATAAGAATATAACAATAGTAATAATAATAATAATAAATATAAAGCTTAGAGCGCATGTCATGACATGCTTTCTTATCTAATTTATTATCTCTTAGTTAATATTACTATATTTACTATATATAATTATCTTCATTTCATCAAAGAAGGTTTTCATTACTTTATTACTTTATTATTGTATTTACTTCTCTCTTATCATATCTCTTTTAACATCTGCTCGAATGCAGTTGGATAACTACTCTTTCTTAGATGCTATAGATTTACTCTCATTTAATACTGATAATAATATTGGTGATTATGATAATGATAATGATAATGATAATGATATTAAAATACCCATATTAGATAATATTAATCAAAGGCCCAATTTCCATTTAAATGATCTATCCCTTAATTCTCATATTGCTCTCTCTTTAAATAACTTAAATGATATAATTGATATTAATACTAATACTAATAATAATAATAATAATAATAATAATAATAATAATAAGTCATTATCCCCTTTCTCTTCTTCTGCTTCTTCCGTTTATTCATCATCATCATCATCTTCTTCTTCTTCAACTACTACTACTAATACCATTACAACTGATAATACCCCTCAATGCGTTAATACAAAAGATATAAATAATTTATCTCATGCTTATATCTCAAATTATTTGAATAATTTAAATAATTTAACTACTATCCCTACTATTGCTGATAATAATAATAATAATAATTCAAATACCACATATACTAAAATAAAATCTCCAACTTTAAAATCTCAATCAAAAAATCATATTATTAATAATTATGATTATAATTATGATTATAATAATACAGCTTTAAAAAATTCAATGGTAAACATTAATCCGCTTACATATAATTTAGATGTTGAATTACAAAATGATTTAATACTTACTGAAAATGATGAAATTGATGAAGAAAAAGTAGAAGATGATGATAATCTTAATGATCTTCCAAATTTAAATAATGATTTAAAATTAAATCTTTCATATCAAAATAAGGATAATCCGGTTATTAAAAAAAATAACTCTAAATTTACAATTAATACTGAATCAACAACAACAACAACAACAACAAGTACCACCACATCATCCACTCCTATTACTACAAATGATGATGAAATAAATTCTTTTTATGATTCAAATAATGATGAATCAATTGAAGAACATAAAAATTCCTTTATAATATTACAAGGTAATAAAAAGATAAGTGATTCAAGATTATCACTTGCACAATTATCAATTGTTTTAAATTTAAAAGGTAATGATGAAGAAACTGCCAAGAGGGAGAAAAATATACTTGAAATATTGAAAAATGATTTAAACTTCCCAATTGGTGAAAAAACTTGGATTAGAGATACTCCATTAATTGAAAGAGAGAAAATTATAAATAAATTAACTGATTTAGTTGAATTAAAATTTAAATATGGTTATAATAAGAAAATACTTTCAATTATTGTTCGTAGAGCAAGTTATTATATGATGCAAGGTAGACTGAGAAGAGAAAGAAGATTACAACGTAAAAAGGCTAAGAATATTAGTAAATAATAATAAACAATTATATAAATATAACATTACATTAAACATTCTGTATAACTAAATAACTAACTAAAACGTACAATCAGATCGAGCATAGATGGTTCTTGCTAACCCTCTAAACCCTCCTTAACGATTACATGAGAACTTTTCTTAAATAGTGCATCATAGTATCTCGTATGACTGGTCATAACAATGTCAATATTACAGCATATTGTGATAATTCTGCAGTTGTTACACGAGTCATACGAGATACTATGATGCACTATTTAAGAAAAGTTCTCATGATGGACCTTGATAAGGAGAGAATGAAAAATACTCAAATCACTGAACTTTTCAATTCAGAAACGGTTTATCAGGTATCCAAACTTATTTTAGATAAAGTTGACCTAACCATGGATAAAGTTCCTCACAATGATGTATTTAGAACCCATTGTGCATTCGGTCACACGAACTTTAGAAATCTTAAACAGTTAGGATTAAATATGGAACCTGATGAAATTCGTATGATTAAGGAATGCAAAATTTGCAAAGTCTGTAAGTTCAAATCTAAACCAACAGCTGGAGTTAAAGATCGTACTACAACTAAGCCATTTATAAATATATAAGTTGCGCCGCCTTTTTCTACTATATTTTTTCTCACTGAATTTCTATCGGACTTACTCTCCCAATTTATATATATCTTCTTTCCTTTCTTTTCATTAACCCATTGATCAATCATTCGATAGACAATGTCGGATTCACAGTCAAATAATGATACATCAGATAACGATCCATTAAATATTTCAGAATTATCTAACACTTTCGATAGTCTATTATTGGATATAACTGACCAATCAAATTTATTATCAAATGATGTTCTAAATTATGTTAATAATCGTAAAAAAGTATTGGATAATAATTTATCAAATATTAATGAAAATTTAATTAATTGTGAAAAATTAATCAATTATTCTGATAAATTATTAGAAAATTATGATTTATTACAACAATTACACATTTTTTCGAAAGATTTTAATACAAGGTTACAAATTGTCCATCAAAATTTAAAAAAATAAAAATAAGAATCACCTATTTAGTATCTTTTGATTTCATTCTTTAATCTCATCTCTTCAGCTTTATAATTCTTTAATTCTTCTAATTTCTTCTTAAATCGTATATTGGCAATAACAACATAAATAACTCCACGTAATTTATTAATAGGTTTTAATCTCTTCTCTTCTCCAATATCAACTCTGATACCTCCATTCTTTAACATTCTCTTACAAATTGAAATATTCTCATCTCGATTCTTAATCATTAATTTATAATATTCAATCATAAACCTTAAATCACGTAATTTATTACCATATTCCTTTAATTTTAACATTGCTAACCCTTTTTGACTTTGTAAAATATTCAATCTACCCTCTGTCCTATTTGGTGATTCAGGTGTTGGTGGTGTCCAATTATTCATATTATTATTCACATTTCTTTCAAGTAATCTATTACGATTCTCAAGTATTTCAACTTTACCCTTTAATCTCTTTACCACTTCATCATTATTATTAGAATTACCAATATCTTCCTTTAATTCCTTAATTTTATTAATTAATTCATCCTTCATAAAATTATATTCTTCAACAATTGAATTATATTGTTTCTTTTGTTCTTCAATCTTATTCTCATATTCTTCAATTTTCATATTATATTCTTTAATCTTGAAAGAATTAACTAATTCCTTCTTTTCAACTTTATGACTGATTTCTGTGGTCTTATCTAATATACCATCAGTTTCTTCATCGATCCTTCTATTAACTTTTCTTAATTCATTCATTTCATTATTAATATTCTCAATAATATCATTTAATCTCTCAATCTCTAATTTCTTTTCCTTTAATCCTAATCTTAAAACTCTCTTATCATCTTCAAGTTTGGCTATATTACCCTTGATTTCATCATTAAGTTCCTTATATTTACTAACTTTCTTTAATTCAACTTTTAATTTAGAATTCTCTTCCTCAAGTTGATTCTTTGAATCTTCTAATTCCTTTTTATTTCTATTTAATTCATTAATTTTATCACTTAATTCTGTTACCTTAGAATTGATTGATTCTGTATCTATCACAGGTATTTCGGATTCAACTAATCTAGATAAATGTCTCTTATATCTCTCAATTTCATCATTTTTGAAATTAATTTCATATTCTAATAAATTTAACTGTTCCTTGTAATCATTAATTACATCCACTTTTTCATCTTTGATTTTTAAATATTCAAGAGTCAGTTTAGCTAAATCATTACTCAATTGATCAGTAACATCTGATTCAACAAGTTTCTTATATGTTTCTTTTAACTCATCATATTCTCTCTTTAAACTTATATAATTATTAATTGAAGTTTGATATCCAGAATTCAATTTTTCATTTTCTTCAAATAATAATTTATTTTGTTCATTAATTTTATCTACAATACCTTTAGTTTGTTCATGATCTTGTCTCTCTTTCTCAAGTATATCCTTAAGTTCATAAATTCTTTCAAAAGTTTCATCATCATCATCATCTTCTTCTTCTTCTTCATCAACCTCATCTTCGACGTCATGGCCTTTTTCATCGCTTTCATATTGGGATTCTAACATTTCAATTTTTTTCTCTAGGTCCCTGATAATCTTTTCAGCCTTTTCCAAACTAATATACAGTTCTTTCTTATCCATGTTCAAGTTTTTATTAGTTGATTTCAATGAATCAACTATATCTTTATATTCCTTCAATTGTACCTCAATTTCATGATTATTATTATCAACATCATTATCATTACTCACCGCATTCTCTTCTAACAATTCAATGGTCTTTAATTGTTTTTGTATTTGAACGCTTAATTTTTTAATTTCATCTCGTAAATCTAATTCAAGATCCTTTAATTCATTATTATCTTTAGATAATTTATTAATAGAATTTGATGATTCTTCTAATCTTTTAATTAAGTCTTCTCTTTCATCTTTCCATGAATGAAACTTTCTGGTTAATTTTTGATCTTTATCATTATTTTCTTTCTCAAGTTCTTTTACTTGTAATTTTAAATCTTTAATTTCATTATTTAAATCTTCAATAATATATGAATTTGGTTCCATGTGCGATACTTTTTCATTACTATTTTCCATTTCATCTATTTCTTGTTTTAATCGTTCAATTTCATCATCTTTTTTCATAATATCATCCTCAAGTTCTTCAATTTTATCATGTAATTGATTATTTTCATTTTCAACTCTATATTTTTCATCAGATAAAAACTCAATTTTTTCTTCAAGTCCTTGAGAATTATAATTATTACGACTAATATTCGTTAGTCCATCCTCTAATTCTTTAATTTTACTTTCATATTCAAATTTTAAATGAATCAATTTCTCTTTCTCATCAAGAATATTTTGATATTTATCACGTAATAAATTCATTTCACGTTTATTTTCATTTATAGTATTTTCTAATTCATAAACTTTATCATTATTATTATCATTATTATTATTATTATTATTATTATTATTATTATTATTTATAATTGGATTTTGCTTTAAATGAATTATTTGTTTCTTTAATTCAATATTTTCTTCAATTAATCTAGCTGAATCAATGGGTATTCCATTAAAATATTTTTGAAGTGATACAACATGAACTTTTAAATCTGTGTTTTCAACTTCTAATTTTTTAAGTCTTTTCAATTGTTCATTGATCATATTAGTTCCATCTTCAATTATAATATCATTATTATTAATTTGATTTTGTTCAAAATTTGGTAATATATTCCTACCATTACGTACACCATCTTTACCAAATAACCTTGCAGTTTCCTCATTTCTTCCATCACCATTTTGTTCACGTATTGAAGATGCAGCTGATGAAAGTAATACTATATCATCATCGTAATCTTTTTCCGCAACATTTTTCATTCTATGTAAATTTCTAGTATTATTATTATTATGATTAGTATTATTATCATCCATTCCAGAATTACCTGGGAACAAATCTGCTCTATTCATTGTCCATGTTTGAGTATGTGGTAGTCCTCTAGTATATTCCGATAACAAATCCATTGATCCTAACCTACCAGCGGATTTTTGACCAATTGGAGTGAAATCTTGCAAAGGTGTCCCACTAGCACCGTTTTTTTCTCCAATATCAGGTGTAAAGCTCATTCTTACTATATATTGACCTTTACTTGAATCTCACTTCCCTTCCTTTCCACTGTTATTCAATGGAAACTGGAAAAAGGGAAACATGTAAAACTATATAATATATAAAAAACACCATGTAAACAATGCAAAATTTAGGGGAATTCTTTACTTTTTTTTTCTCTTCTTCGCGTAGTTACACAATAAAAATAATTTACTTACACACTATCTACAGCTTTAATGAAGGCTTCTAATGATAGTTTTGCAGAGCCGTTAAGTATACTTTCTCTTGCCATTACAACACCTTCCTTCCAATTATTTGCTTTACCACATACTACCGCTAATGCAGCTGAATTCATTAATATATAATCTACTAATGGATTAACACCTGGTTGTAATAATTTCTTATCTGTTATATTTAATATCTTTTTCAATATTTCAGCATTTTCACTTGGTGTACCAGATTTAACTAATTCTAATGAATGTTCAGGTAATCCGAAATCTAATGGTGATAGTTCAAATGTTTCAATTGCATCATCTGGTGTATCCTTACGATGAAACCAAATTTTAGATTTACCAATTGGTGAAATTTCATCTAATCCAATTTCACCCCAAACAACCATTGTATTTGCACTTTTATTATTTGCATTATCAATTTTAATTGCTGCTTTACAATAAATTTCACCTAATTCCTCAGTATAAACACCTAAAATTCTTGAACTTATATTAATCGGATTTAATAAAGGTCCTAAAATATTGAAAATTGTTGGTATACCTAAATTTTTCCTTACATTAACAACTTTACCCATACCATGATGAAATGCTGGTGCAAATAAAAAACATAATTTTGAATCTTTTATTATAATTGGAGCAGTTTTAGAATTAACTTTCATTAATTGAACACCTAATTTATTCATTAAATCACCTGAACCTGATGAACTAGTTGATGCTTTACCTCCATGTTTACAAATATTAATACCCATACCTGAACTTATAATTGCTGCAGATGTTGAAACATTGAAAGTATTTTGTGAATCACCACCCGTTCCAACAATATCAACATATCCATCATTATCTAATGATGAATGATCTATTTTTTCAGAATATTTAAGTATTGTCTCAACTGCAATTGCAATAAAATCAGGATTAAAATCAAGTTTATGAATTCTTAATGAAGTTAAAAATGATGAAATTTCAATATCATTTGCATTATCAGTGAATATTAAATCTAATGCTTCAGAGAATTCAACGGGTGTTAAAGTTGGAGGATTGATTATTAATTTCTTTAAATATGGTGTTAATGATTTTGACATTGTCAATCAAAATGTCAAGGAAAGAAACTATATGTATACTCCAGAGTGCTATATGCTATAATCATCAATAAAGTAAGACTCATATACAATATAATTTCCCAATAACAGACTCATCGACCCCAAAATGTTTTCTTTCCTAATTAAATTAAAATTTACGTGTTTGCATGTTTTCAATAATGATTTATTCGCTGTTGATGTTTTTTTAAACCTGTTGATCTCTGATTTAAAGATGGGTTAGTAAGATATATACGTATTAATTAAGAACAAGATGAGTGACAGTTATATACCTGAACCAATTGGTATTGCCAATTTACCTAATCAAAGATATAAACTTGTATTAAAGGAAGGTTCAATTTTTACTTTAATGGTTGCAGGTGAATCAGGATTAGGTAAAACAACATTTATTAATACATTATTTCAAACAAATTTAAAACCTCATAAAGATTCACGTAATCGTTTTAATTCACCTATTAAGAAAACTGTTGAAATTGATATAATCAAAGCAGAATTAGAGGAAAAAAATTTTAAATTAGATTTAAATATTATTGATACACCAGGATTTGGTGATAATATTAATAATAATTTATCATGGAATTCAATTATTGAATTTTTAGATGATCAACATTTATCATATATGAAACAAGAGAGTCAACCAGATCGTTCTAAAATTAAAGATTTAAGAGTTCATGCATGTTTATATTTTATTAAACCAACAGGACATACATTGAAACCATTAGATATAATTACAATGAAAAAATTAAGTTCAAGAGTTAATTTAATTCCAGTTATTGGTAAAGCAGATACATTAACACCAAATGAAATGCTAGAATTTAAGAAAAGAGTCAGAGAAATTATTGAAATTCAAGAAATTAAAATTTATTCACCACCAATTGAAATTGATGATCAAGCAGCAACTGAACATGCAAAACAATTAATTGAATCAATGCCATTTTCAATAATTGGTTCGGAGAATAAATATGAAGTTAATAATGTTCAAGTTTATGGCAGAAAATTTTCATGGGGTATAGTTGAAGTTGAAAATGATCAACATTGTGATTTTAGAAAATTAAGAAGTTTATTATTAAGAACTAATATGCTAGATTTAATTTTATCAACAAATGAAATTCATTATGAAACATTTAGAAATAAGATGATGGATAATGAAGATATTGGAGAAGTAAATAATATCGATAAAGATAAATTAAGTGATAAAATTGTTAATAATCCTGAATTTATTGAAGCAGAGAAGAGGTTAAAGAGATATTTTGCAGAACAATTAAGAAATGAAGATCAAAGGTTTAAACAATGGAAACAAAATATTCATACTGAAAAGAATAGACTTAATCATGATTTAGCTCAATTACAATCACAAATGAAGAAATTAGAGGAAGAAGTTAGATTGTTACAAGAAAGTAAGAAAACTTCAATGGTATAGTATTAGCTTAGTCCAATCTATTTGTTTTTTATAATCATATTATATATATATATCTACAATTTCATTTTTTTCATTCATTTTTTATAATTAAATTTATATTCTCCATTTTAAGAATCTACAATACCATTATTATTACTATAAGTTTACAAAAAAGAAAAAAAGAGTAAGAAAAACATAAGTGCATATATGTTCTTATATAATCTCTTTCTCTTATTCTTATTTTTATTCTTTAATTTTTTCATTTCATTTCCAATTTAAAGTAAAGAAATTAAATTATAAAATATAATATAATATAGTATTTGTATAATAGATGTAATAGTTATTAAAGATGAATCAATTAACTTAATCTTGAGCTCTCTTTGCAGCTTTCTTTGCAGCTTTTCTATCAGTACCAAAGATTTTCTTTGATCTATTTTTCTTTTGCTTTCTTTGTTGTCTTGCAGCTTTTTCAACTTTAGTTGCTAAACCATATCTAACTAATCTGTAAGCTGGTTCAAATTTCTTTGCATCAGCAACAGAATTGTAAACTAAACCGAAACCGGTTGATTTACCACCACCATATTGAGTTCTGAAACCGAAAACTGAGACTTGATCTTTTTCAACTTTATATAAAGCAGATAATTGTTCTCTTAATTCATCCTTTGAAACATTTGCTCTATTTGGGTGAATAACATCAATAACAAATTGTCTTCTTGCTAATAAAGCATTTGGTAAAACCTTTCTGGTTCTAATAGTGATTGCGTCAGACATTCTTTATTAGTGGATGATTTCTGGAATGTATATTAAAAAGGTATTAAAGTAATATTATAAATTTAAAATAATAATATAATATAATATTCAAAAAGGTATAGTAAGATTAAAATTAATAGTGAAAAATTGTATTGAAATTGAATAGGTAATACCACTACTTACACCAATAACTGGGTAATTTCCACCATCCACTCACTGAGGAAACTGAATTTTTTTTTTCCCACTATTTTCACATTTTCTCAAATAATTTTCCATTTCAAAAAAAAATTTGTGCTCTTTTTTTTAATATGGGAAATTTCACTTAGACACACTCGCACCGCACCATATGGATCATAGAAAACACAGTCACAGTAAAGTATTTATTTTCAGTGTTACGCCACTTATTATTTATTCTACTAAGAGTACATGCGCCACATTGTTTTGAAAACTTAGATTAAGTAATGGATTATGTAATGTGATATTCCTCGGAATATTGGTTTATTATATTACGTAATATTTATTTATTAAGAGTTATGAAGAGAGAGAGAGAGAGTTATATAAATTTAAGCCCTTATTCTAAGTATGAAATTAACAATAACGGCAATAAGTAAGAAGAAACATAGCATTGTTGGACCAAATCTATCATCATAAGGACCTGAACCTCTTCTTCTAATTGCATTTGCTCTCCAATGATAAGTAATTAATGCATAAACCATTGTACCCATTGCTAATAATGTAAATAATGATGCAGAAATTCTACCAACTTTATCACCAAAATTTAATAAACCAATTGCTAATGATCCAAGAATAACTGTAAAATTTAACCATGAAAGGAATGTTCTTTCATTTGCAAAGAAAACTTTTGGTTCAACTCTAGTTGGTAATGCAATTCTTTTACCTGGAGCTGTTTGTAATAAAGGAGCTGATGACATTGTTTATGGATATGGATATTATATGTGTTGTTATATTATCTAATAAGAAGTTAATATATATATACTATCCTTTCAATCAAACAATCATTAAATTAAATCTGATGTATATACTTAATCTTTAATTATTATTTTTCTATTGTACAATAATAATAATAAATTTCTGTTATAATAGTACACGTGCCTACTCCGAAGTTACGTAAGCTATTTCAAGTGAGTTGATATACTTTTGGGGTCGATCGACCGTAACATGAATTTATCAGATTATACAGAGTTATACATATATACGGTAAGATCCAAAATATTAATAACTACACGATGTTCTTTTAATAAGATAACTATATATATACAATGACTGTAACTCCAGTAATTAAAACTAAAGAAATCAATTGTGCTAAACTAGTATGTATTAGAATCAAATAATTAATTGAACAATAAATACTAACATTCCCATATTTATAGCCCATTAATGATACTGAATTAATTCGATTCATAAATAATGAAATAACCACAAACACATCAATTTCAATTAATCAATTATGTGAAGATATTCTTAATTTACTTAAAAGTAAATCTTCCAAATTTAAATATATCATTAGTTCAAATATATTTTCAATTACTGATTATTCTGATAATAATAAAATATCTTCATCATTTAATGCTTTATGGGATAATGAGAATGATGGTTTAATTAATATTCAATTCCCTATACATGATAAACAAATACTACTTACAATTATTTTCATATCTATATAAGTAGATACATACTCTATTACTATTTTTTGATTGGTGAATAATGAAATTTATGGAAAATACTTTGTTCTTTATCAATATTTTCATTCATCGATTTCTTACATAATTCTTCACATTCACCTATAATATATGAAATTCTTGATTTATCAAACTTTTTACATTCTAATAAAATTTTTAATAAATCACTTGGTAAATCAAATATTTCACTTAATGCAATTGTCCATCTCTCAATAATTTCATCCTCTGTATTACTTGATATAATCTCAATTATAATATCAAATATAATCATCTTATTTTCTAATATACCTTCTTCATCATGTTTACCTAATATATCCATTATTAAATGTCCATCTCTTTCTAAACTTTCAACTATCTTATTTTCAAATTTCCTTTTATAATTTAAAACATTTAAATAATTTAATAAAAAATCATCTGTTATAAAATCAAATAATGAAATAAATAATTCAGGATATGAAAAATCAATAAATGGCATAATATATTCTTCATCAATTATATGTAATATACTTTCAATAATTGTACTTGACTTATACCATGATTTATTAAAAATTTCAATTATAATCATTTTATAATCCTCAATTGATAAATTAGATAATTTTTGTAAACAATATGTACCTAATTCAATTGAATGATTAGTTGCAATATGTTTTAATTCAATTAATTTATGTTTATGAATATCATTTAATCCCTCTGTTATCTTATCAAAATCTCTCTCTAATGCATCTGTTAATGTAAGACAATCATTTGATAAATTTGTAATATATCTTGGTAAATATCCAAGATTCTTAATTTCTTCATCTTTATTAATCCATTTAATCGTCATTTTATCTAAACTTCTAACCCATTTCTCTTGGAAACTTCTCATTATATCATTCGCAAAAAATCCAAAATATTGAACTAATATTGTTGCATCACCTAATGTTCTAATACTTTTAGTATTTGATGATAAAATTAACATAATATCTTGTGCTGATTGAAATGATAATCTATCCTCTTTACGATCACTTGGTTCTTCATTAAGTGATTCAAATTTATCAATTGATTTATTTAGTGCAGTTTCAATCCATTTACTGGTTGATGAAATATTTTCTTGTAATGATTTATTTAATAATTGTTTCTTCTTATCTTCTGATATTAATCTAATATCCTTTAATTCTTCATTCTTAAATTTAAATAATTTTTTCAATTGTGTTCTATTTTCATAATCTAAATCTAAAATTTCAGCTAATTTAATATTATTATAATTACCACTATCAAGTATTTTATTTATAAAATTTCTAATTGATGATTGATGCCATTCTAAAATTTTTGGGAAAAAATTCCATTCAATTGGGAAACATCTATCAATTGCAATTTTAAAATCAGAAATTGTTTGATAATAGAAACTTCCTTCACTGCCAAGAAAGATAGAAATATCATTATTTTCTAAAACATCTAAAATTTTATCTTCAATTGTCTTTTGAAATAAATCTTCAAATATAGTCTTATAACCTCTTTCACGACTTCTTTTAACTTTGGTTAATCTATTATCACTAATATTATCTATATTATCATCATTATCATCAATATCTTCATGGTTGATTTTCTTTTTCTCCAATAGATGATTCCATAATCTAACTTTTAGATCTTCTCTTTCTTCATATTGAATAATTTTAATGACTTTAATCAAATAACCAAAATTTTCACATTCGACAAAATCTAATATTGCATCAACTATAATACTTAATAATTCATTAAATTTTAAGACACATTCATTCAATTGATTTGCAAGTTTATTAACTAATACTTTAGTTTCATTTATTTTTGATTTATTTGACATTATTTGCATTTGATCTTGTAAGTCTCTTAATTTATTTAATTCAAAATGTGCAATTAATAATTCATCACCTGTTGAATATTGTAATTCACCTCTTTCATCTTTTAATATTTCATTATTTAAATTTTGAAGTATAATTTTTTGTTTTGTATCAAATGTTGAAATATTATTATAAACTTCTTCTATTAATTTAATATTTTTCATAACTAATGCAGCTTTATCAAATACTTTAAAATCATTTGAACTATTATTTAATAGATTATCGTTACGTAAATCATCTAACTTCTCAACTGTATACTTTAATTCTTGTAAATTCTTATTAGCATTATGCATATCTGATATCATTAAATGAATTTGTTGTAAATGTCGATCTTGCTCAATATTAATTTGTGAATCAATTAAATGTTTCTCCTTTGTTATATTAGAAATTATATTTTCAATATTATTTAAATCATCTTCATTCTTCAATATATTACTCACCTTGACCAGCAACTCATTGGATATACCTGAACTCATCTTGTCCACCAAAAGAAACCTAATCCATTATATATAATGCTCAGCGCTGACTCCCTCCCTCGATGTCTTTACTTGTAAACAAGATATTTCAAACTTTCAGAGATTTAAAAAAGTTTCATTACGTAATTATTATACTTAAGTTTTATACAAAGCATTAAATTATTTAAAAGAGTGTCTATGATCTAAAGGAATTGACCTTTGTTGATGACGAATGCTTCAAGGGTAGCAATTGCAGCATAGAGTCTGTTTTCTGCTTCTGGAAAAACAACAGAATGATCGGAATAGAAAACATCATCACTTACTTCTTCCTTATGTCTTGGTAAGCAATGCATAAATTTATAATCATTCTTTGCTAATGAAGTTAGTTCATTATTAATTTGGAAACCTGAAAATTGTTGTAATTTCTCCTTAGTTTGACTTTCTTCACCCATTGAAACAAATGTATCTGTAACTAAAATATTTGCATCAGTTGCAGAAATTTTTGGATCATGGGTTAGTTCTAATGTTGCACCTGTTTCATTTGTTATCTTTCTTGCTTCATCTATTATAAATTGTTCCATTTCAATCCCATTTGGTGTTGCTATAGAAACATTTATACCGAATTTCATTGCTGCAATAGCTAAATCATTTATAACATTATTTGAATCACCAATCCATGCCAATTTAAGACCCTTTAATTCACTAAAATTTTCTGTAATTGTAAGTAAATCACAAATTGCTTGTAATGGATGATATCTATCACATAATGAATTAATAATTGGTACTGAAGAATGTTCACATAATTGTTGAATATCAGCATGTGAATTAACTCTTGCAAATATACATGATGTCATTGATGAAATAACCTTCGTTGTATCATAAAATGATTCATTAACACCAAGTTGAATATCTTCCTTACCTAAAAACATTGGTTGTGCACCAAAATATGCTGCTGCACCTTCACTTGAAATTCTAGTTCTAGTTGATCTTTTGGTAAATAGTAATGCTGCAAGTTCCCCTTGAAGTGGTAAAGTTGCTGGTTTTTGGTGTGATTTAATAAGTTTCTTATGATATGCTGCTCTGTTAACTAATGATTTAAACTCTGATGTTGTTAAATCAGAGATAGAAATTAAATGTCTAATATTGTTAGATGCTGTCATTGTACTCGTAGTGAATGTTCTTGAGGATAACTTTGGAAAAAGCATAATAAGATAATAAAATTGTGTTAACCAATAAGGAGTGAAATTAAATCTGGGAAAAAAAAAAGAGAAGAAATCAAAGGATTTAAATAGATAAATTACAAAAGGAAAAAGAATGGAAGAAAGAGTAGGCATTATGACTATTAATTAAAACATTGGAAATTGAAAATTGCCAACTTATAATTTACTGCAAAATGAACAGAAAATTAAGCGCTTTATTGTGTGGGTTTCCTTTTTAGGTAATTCTTCAAGCGCGCTTAATTTTAATTGGCAGATTCAAATGACATTAAACGGCTATTTTGATTTTATTCTCGGTTGTGTTGACTGTTTTTCAGGAACTGAGTCATTGTATGGACATGTTGGGCTTTCTTTTCAGATAATAATTTATGTTCAGATTGTAACTGTTTTAATTTTTCCCTTTGTTTTATAATTAAATTATCAAACGACGTCATTTTGTTTTTCATTACTTCAAATTGTTCCTCAAATGATAATGGTGAATGTTTGAATATTATACCTTTAACTTCCTCTTTCGTATCTTTATTGTTTGGAGTTTTCGATGTAATACCTTTGATATATGGTTTTGGTATATCGTCATCTTCTTCATCATCATCTTCAACATTCAAACTAGTTTCATTTAATACTTGTTCAATATGTCTTCTTCTTTCAAGTTCAGTATCTGTACTTGAAGGTATATTATACTTATTCTTAAATTCAAATTTATCGGCTACACTTAAATCTTCTTCTTCAATATCGGAACCCTCTATCACAATGCCTTCATCCATTTTTTCATCATTCAATATATCTTCTGTACCATACATTTTCAAATACTCTTTAATATTTCCATTTCTTGCTTCTTCTTCTTCTTCTTCTTCTTCTTCTTCTTCCTCTTCCTCCGGCACACTCTTATCTGTATTCAGTAAGTTGAATATACTTTGATTTTTTCTTTTAAATGTAATTTTTGGTTTGATCAATATATCTTCCATTATCTCGTCCTCCTCAAGAGGTACACTCACTGATTCGTTGTTTGAATTTTCAATCTTCAGTTTTCGGGTCTTGAACTTATTAAGTTTGGGTATTGATGTAATCACATCGTTATCTTCATCTTCATCGTTCAATAAAAAGAATAATTTGGACATAGTATCGCTGTATATTGTCTAGTACAAAACATCTAAACAAGAGTAGTTTCAAAGTCAATTTTCAGTGTTGTTAGTTGTAGTAGCGCTTTACTTAAATTTCTTCCCCTAGTAAAATAGAGAGAGGTTTATTATCATGGGTATTTATCTACTATTTTGTGGATATTTCACTATATTTAAAAGAATATATTGAAATAGTGTTATATAGATTACATGTGATTCTTCATAATAACAAAAAAAATCTAATAAAAGCCATTTCCAACAATTATACACAGTAATACACCACTTTTCAACCCATACTAAATTACTAAACGGGCAGTGCATTAGCAATTTTTTTATTTTTTTCAACATGAATTCTTCAAAACATTTTTTTCGATCCATTGGTATGTATATTCATTTCTTTTATGATTCTACCTGTGAAATAAATAGTAAAACAATCAAAAAACGCTAATTATTCAAATGAGTGATACATTTGCTGATGATATTCCAGCATCTGCTAAAAAAATGCACCATTTTATGGTGTCAACAGGTAAATCTTCATATACCCAAAATGAATTAATTGAATCATTAAAATTATCAAGTGTTAGTGAATTAATGGAAAATGCACAAGTTTTACTTAATAAAGGATTGTTAAAGATTTTAGAAGCAGCATCAACTACAGATCCAAATGAAAAGCAAATTTTATTTGCTTCAATATCTGAACAAGAAGCTAAAAAAGTTAATGATATGACAGCTGATGAAGCAATTGTTTATTCCCATGTTGAAGCAGCTGGTAGAGAGGGTATTTGGACTAAAACTATTAAGGCAAAGACTAATTTACATCAACATATTGTTTTAAGATGTCTTAAATCTTTAGAAACTCAATCTTATATAAAATCTGTCAAATCTGTTAAACATCCAACTAGAAAAATTTATATGTTATATCATTTAACACCTTCAATTGATGTTACAGGTGGTCCATGGTTTACAGATTCTGAATTGGATACTGATTTTATTGATTCTTTATTAGTTGTTATCTGGAAATTTATTGCACAGAAAACTTATCCAAAATGTTTTAAAAAGAAAGGTTTTATTCCAAATGGTTTAAAACAATATAGTTATCCTGCACAAATTATAACTGGTATGGGTTCATTACTTCCTTCATTATCTGATGTTAATGATTTTATAGTTTCATCAGGTATTACAACAATTGAATTAACTTTATCTGATGTTAAATCATTATGTGATGTATTGGAATTTGATGAAAAGATTGAAAATGTTGGTGGTACATATAGGGCAACTTGGCAAAGTGTACTTGAAGCAGGTGGTGGTAAAATTGAGGGTGAAGATGTCTATGCTCCATTGGATAATCAAATATTTAATATAAATGATAATTATAGAGTATTGGATACTTCATTAAAGGATGAAACTGATGAAAATAATACAAGTAATGTATCATCAAATTCAATGTTGTATTTAGATTCATGGATTAATTTATAAATAAGCATAACAAAGCTATAAAAAAGAGCATAAAGTGTATAATAGTAATATATCATAAAAAAATATAGAAATAAATTAAAAAAATAGTAATACATTTCAGGTTTCTAGGTTTCAAATGAAAAGTATTGTGGTAATCCTGACATTTCTTCAATTTCTTCATATGCAGGTGGGACAATAAAATTAAGTTTTGGTTTATCCTTTTGCTTTAAACTCTGCTTTTGAGTGAATGATTCAAATAGTGAATTACTCTTAGAAATGTTTTTGAAGGAAACATTTTCTCCATCTTGAAATACCTTTTTAATCACTCTTGCATCATAATATGTAGGTGGTGGCATATTACCAACTAAACTTTCATCCTTTAATATTTCCACTTCTGCATCAAGTGTTAAATCAACTTTATTCTTTTTATTAGGACCTTCGTGTAATAATCTAGCAGTTTTTCTAATCATATCATTATCTTGTTTTTCAGCTCTGGTGTTATAAATTATTTTATCGACACTTTGAGATCTTGATCTCATACTATAAGTACTTATTAAATCAGATTCATCATTAATTACATTTTCATCAATATTTAATTCCTCTACTCGTATAGCAACTTTAATTTGATGAGTTACTTTGAAATGACAAATTTTATTTTCTACTGAACTTGTAGTTGGAACCATTTTAACATTAATTTTATTATTTTCTTTCTTATCTTGAATATCATATCTTTTATGTAATTTTGGTATTTGATAATCAAATTCCCAACTTTCTGTTTGATTTTCAAATGTTTCAATATTTATCGTGTCTAATAATATACGTTCAGTATGTGATAAACGATTATGGAAATGTTTTTGATCATTTTTCGATATGAAAGGTATGATATTATATTCAGTTATTTGATCTAAAAATATTTTAATAGATTTGAGTTTATACTTTAAAGGATTTATAGGTAATACCTTGACATAAATTTTCAAATATTCACCAATTGTTAATTGTCTATTAGAAACTACCATTTTATAATATAATAAATTTCTCCAATTACCTATCGATAAGGCATCAGATACAGTTGTTGAAATATTTCCCAATTCTGTATCACATTGAACTATTTGTATTGGTAATTTCTCTATATATTGATCTTGAGATAAAAGTGAAGATTTATATGGTGTAACTGTGACAGTAATTGAATAATTTGAAGATCCGAAAATATTTGACATTGATTCAGGTATAAGGTTAGGTATTAAGAATTGAAAAGGGTAAGTAAATAAACCTTGAGCAAAATAATCAGATTCTAAAACTTTATCATTTTGTTTATATTGCCAAGAACGTGATTGTGAAAATATTGAGGAGAATATTTCTTTAACATGTGGAGAATTTGGTGAAGGACGTGAGTCTATGGGGAATAATTTAATTGAAAGTGTACCATTTAATTGCAATTTAATTTTAGAGAGTCGTATTGGCTTTTTAACATAAATACATAAATAACCACGTAATGGAGTTACCTTTTTAGTTGAATCGTCAGATCTAAGGTATAATACTTTATCAAGCATTTTAAGTGATAATGTGAATTTGCTATTTTTCAATAGGATGAATTCACTTTCATCTGGGATATCATTAAGTTCAAAAGGTGAAGAAACGGTGTATAATGAGTTTTCTGAACTTAAAGAGTTTGAAGTAGTTGTTGAAATAGGAGTTATATTTTGTTGTGCATTTTCAAGTGAAATATTGGATAGTGATGATATTAGATTATTACTGAATTTAGGTGATAACATTATTTTTTGTAGAAGGAGAGGAAATCAAATAAAATGAAACAAAATGAAATGAAATGAAGAATAACAAACTTTTCAGCTATCAAATAACACAATAATAGGAGCAAATATTAAGAGCTTAAAAAATAAAAAAAATTTATGAAAAAAAAAACATGCATAATATATTCTGATGAAGGATAAAAATGGTATTATACTTCATTGAGCGCTTATCATTGCCTATTTAGGAAGTATTACTATCTCATATTTAACTCTTTTTTAAATTTTGATAATAAAAAATTTAATAATAATTTTGGTATCACGTGCCTTCTCGGAATTTTAGTTTTTTACACTTTTCGGAATTTTCATGGTATTAATATTAAGTGAATCTTTATGATGCCATTGATGATAAAAAAGCAGCTTTTTGGAGGGGGGCTATTAATTATCGATTAAATTGGTGTGTATTTCGGAACCTGTTTTGTTTGTATTTGGTTTGCATTTGGTTTTATTGAATTATTATCTATTATTTACTGCTATTTATCAACCAATTGTCTTTATCCATGTCATCCTTAACTTCATTACCTGGATCGAGTGGAAAACTCTTAAGAAGAATACGTATGTACATCACCCCTCCATTTTTCACATATAAGTAATTAGTCTTATGATATTATAATAACTGAATACTAACTAACAATTCTTTAAAAAATACTTTATTTTCCAACAGATCGTGCATGTCGTCCAACCTTAGATGAACCAAATATTGCATTAAATTTAGAAATTTGTGATTTAGTTAATTCTAAACAAGCTTCATTACCTCGTGAAGCTTGTATTGCAGTTGTTAAATTAATTAATTCAAGAGATCCTCAAGTTTCTGAATTAGCTTTAACTTTATTAGATTATCTAGTTAAAAATTGTGGTTATCCAGTTCATTTACAAATATCAAGAAAAGAATTTTTAAATGAATTAGTTAAAAGATTCCCTGAGAGACCTCCACCTGCTTATTCAAGAGTTCAAAGATTAATTTTAGGTACTTTAGCTGAATGGGTTCAAACTCTTTGTAAAACTTCAAGATATAAGGATGATTTAACTTATATTAAAGATATGTATAGATTATTAAGAAGTAAAGGTTATGATTTCCCAGCTGTTAAAAAGGAAGATGCTGCAGTTCTTAATCCAAGTGATAATTTGAAATCAATTGAAGAATTACAAAGAGAGGAAAAAATTGCTCAAAGTGCTAAATTACAAGAATTAATTAGAAGAGGTAGACCACAAGATTTAAAGGAAGCAAATGATTTAATGAAAATTATGTCAGGTTTTAAAGAAGATGAAGCATTAGAGGAAACAAAACAAAAAGTTTATGATGATTTAGATAAATTAGAAAGAAAAATTGATATCTTAAATGATATGTTAAATAATGCAACTAATACTGGTACTTTGAATACTAATGATGAAACTTTACAAGATTTAATTTCAACTGTTAAAGTCTCTCAACCAAGAGTTCAAAAAATTATTCAAGAAGAGGAAGGTTCAGGTGATGTTGCCAAATTATTACAATTAAATGATAAAATTAATTCAACTTTAATTAAAATTGCAAGTCTTAAAGGTGAAGATATTAGTAAACTACAGATCTCAAATACTGCTCCTCAACAATCTATGAATTTAATTGATTTTGATGATGATGAACCCGTTGCAGCTGCATCATCATCATCAAATGTTCCAAATACTAATGATGCAATAAATGACTTATTAGGTGATCTAGGTGGATTATCATTTGATAAATCAAGTAGTAATAACTCTAATTCTCAATTTGGTTTTGGTGCAATCAACCTTTTAGGTACCCCAGAACCTCAACAACAACAACCTCAATCTCCTAAACCACTTTCAAACTTAGATATTTTATCATGTTTCTCAAGTCCACAACAACAACAACCAGTATCTGGTACTTCATCCCCATTCCCACTTGTCTCTGCAACTCAAAATCAACCAGCTGTATCAACTAATACAACTTCAATTCCATCACAATTGGACCCATTTGGTTTTGATTTCTCTTCACCTGCTGTATCCACCCCAAAATCATCAAATTCATTACCATTTTATTCCGATGATAAAATAACAGTTACTTATATTATTAAAAATAAACAACCTATTTTAGAAACAACTTTCGAAATCTCTAATAACACATTCAATCAAATAACTAATTTCCAATTATCAATTGCAGTTACAAAAAGTTTTGAACTCTCTCTTAAATCTCCAAATGGTAGTTCATTAAATGCTAATGTTAAGAAAGGTATCTTACAAGATGCAACTATTAGAAGTAAAACAGGCGAATCTTTTAATATTGTTAAACTTAAATTTAAAATAACTTATTTATTTGATGGTGTGCCTGTTGAAAATTCAGGTGTTGCTTCAATAACTTTATAATAAATATTGTCTCATCTTAACATAACTCTTTAGTATAATATTTTTTGTAACTCTATTTAGAAAAAAAATAATTTACAATTATAAAATTAATTTATAAATTTATCTATTTAAAATATAATCTTACTAATTACCTTCAGGTTTATTGCCTGTTAAACCAAACAGTTCATCAATTTTACTCAGATCACCAAAATCTGCATCATTAATATTCATATCATTATCATTACCATTACCATTATTACCATTGTTATTTGTATTATTATTACTGACATTACTATGATAAGTTTTATTATTTGTTGCTGTTGATGATCCCGGTTGTGGTGAAAATCTAGTTGTAATAGATGATGAATTCAGTCTATTGAAATGAGCATTGTTATTACTATTGGTATTTGCATTACTATTAGAAAATCCACTTTGAGCTTGTGCTTGCATTTGAGCTTGCATTTGCGCTTGCATTTGCGCTTGCATCTTAGCTTGCATCTTAGCCTGTGCATGTGCTTGAGATTGTGCCTGTGCATGAGCCTGCATTTGTGCATGTGCTTGCATTTGTGCCATTTGTGCTTGCATTTGATTTTGATTCTGGCTTGGATTTGAATTAGCTACATTAACATTTGAATTCTGTGATTGCATCTGAGCTTGTAATCTATGTTGATTTTCAACTTGTCTTTGACGAATAATCATCAAATGTTTCCTCTGTTGTTCAGTCAATTTTGGATTTTTAATCAACATATTCAATTGCTCTAATGTTAATGAATTAGCATTTTTCTTCTCACCTTGATGTGAACTTGGTTGATCAGGTGAGGAAGTACCTAGCATAGATTGTGCATTAGATGAATTATTAAAATCATTAGATCCGGAATTCATAGCATTTTGTTGTTGTTGTTTCTCATATTGAAGTTGTTTAGCATGTTGTAATTTAGTAATATATGAGTTAGCCAGTTGAGTAACTTTAATTTTCTCTAAATTAGGATTTTGAGTCTGTATTTGATGTATAATAGCAGAAATTTGTTGATGAGATAAACTGAATTTAGGTTTATTAACTTTCTTGACACCATTTGATGATGATTGAGAAGTTGAATGTTTAGAAACAGATGGTGATGGTGAAACACTTGATCCCATTTTAACATTTTGTAAAACTTGTTCAGGAGTTGGTACATGACTTGCCCCATGAGAACTTGATCTACCGGTAGCTGTAGCAAATTGATTTTGAGGTGATGAATTCATTGATTGTGAATATGAATTGGAAGCTTGTAATCTTTGAGATTGAACAGCCTGAGAAATCGCAGAAGCAGAATATGATGTTGTTAAAGCAGGAGGAGTTGGAGAAGCATGTGATGGAGTTGCATAATTTAAGTTAGGATGAGATGATGACATTGCTGATAATTGTTGAAGATTTCCTTGAACATTAGGAGATTGTTGTTTTTGAAGTTGTACCAATTGTCTTTGTTTTTGGATTTGTAACAATTTTTGAACTTGTTCTTGAGTAAATTGTGGAGTTCCATTGGGTGTGGTTGCTCTTTGCATGTTAGCATTAACTTGCATTTGCTCCTGTATTTTAGCATTCAGTATATTTTGACTTCTTGGAGATGCCAGTGCGTTAGATAACTTAGTTTCATGTCTCTTACCATCAGTTGATAATTGTCTACCTGGTGTTTGTGCACCCATTCTTGAAAACTTTTGATTCAAATTTTGTTGTGCATAATTCTCTTGTAATGCTTTATCTCTATCGTTTTTCAGTTTTGCTAAATCTTCAGGAGTTGGAGTATCATTCTTCTTAAAATCAGGATTTTGTTTACGTGGTTGAGGTGTTGGTTTCTGTTGTGATTCACGTTTCTTCATTAATTTTCTCATAGCATCAAAAACGGAAGCCCATCTTAATCTTTTATTACCTCTTTGAATTGAATCCATTCCGACACCCAATGGTGAAATTCTTCTTTTAGTTGTAGCTTGAACTTGATGTGCATTTTCTAACCATTCTTTTGCTTCTAATGAATGAATACCTTTCATATCACTGAATTGGAATTTATCATTTAATTGAATATATCTTTCAAAACATTGCCATGGAGTTCTTCTTTCAATATTAGATGTATATGAAATAGTGGGTTTTGCAGAAAGATGAGCCGCAATAACATCCCAATTGAATGAAAATTCAGAAACATATTTAATCAAGTATTTATCATCTTGCGGTAACCAAATTGTAGGAATTCTAATATTTAATTGAGAAATAGGTGGTGGTTTAGGAGGTTTAAGAATATTAATTCTTCTGTAAGGTCCAAATAATCCATTTTCAGTTCTATACAAATTCTTATCGTTGGAATCAATCTTCCTGTAAATAATTTTTTCAAATTCTGCATCTTCATCAATAGGAGGTAAAACAGCAGAAACATGGGAATATAATTCTTTTTCAATCAAATGATCCTTTTCTTTTTCATTAAATGGAGAATAATATGGTAAGTTGTTAATAATTGCCTTTTCACTGATAGTAAATGCATTATAATCGGAGTAAACATTAAATGGAACAAATCTTTCAGCAACTTTTTCTTGATATTCAGGGTATGTAAATTCAGGAAGATTACCTTTTGCAACTTCCTCTGAATTATTCTCCATAACTACATCTTCATCATTAGCAGATTTTTTCTTTTGATTTTCAGTTTTGTTTTCAGTTGTTGTATCCTTATCATCTTTTCCGATTTCCGTTACTTTGTCTGTTACTTGATCAACACTACCTGCAAATGTTGAAATAGATTCAGCAATGTCTTTATCATCCAGTGTTTGAGTTTCCTTAATATTCAATATTGCAGCATCTAAATCGTCGGTTATGAGGTTTTTAGCATCACTCAAATGCACAATTTCGGCTCTTTTAATACAGCATACTTTACCATAGGTCCAATAATCTTGAACAGCTTGAGCAATATAAACAGATTGTGCCATTTTATATCTTCTTTCTTCTTTGAAATCTGTAGCTAGCCATTTACCTTCGGAAATTAAATTATCCCAATGTGTCTTTTTACCTAGTTTTAAAAATGGATCAACAAGTTTTCTAGGTTGTCTCAAGGACCAACTATTTTTTCTTTTCAACTCTTCAATACGAGAATATAATACTGCAACTTTACCTTCAACCAATGAAGTTTCGAAAGCATCAGTAGTCAAAGTTTTATGTGCACGTAGTAATAATTTTTGTAATTGTAATGTTTGTTGATGATAATATAATTCCGTTAATGATCTTGCTTCTGCAACTTTATGAGGTTTTCTTTCAGGCATCAGAGCAACCATCAATTTTCTGATATCGAGATCTTGATATTCAAGATCACGATCAGAACGTTCATCCGATCTTTTCTGTTTTGGTTCGTTAGTATATTTAGAAATCATTGATAATAGTGATGGTGGATCATTTGGATCGAATTGCTTTTTAACATATACATATTCTTCATTATTATCATTTGTATTCATAAAGGAAGTTTCGGGTTCATTTGTTGAGTTTGAGTTTATTAAATTAGCACTTTCCTGTCCAGAAGAGTTGATTTGTGATATTGGTTCTTTGTCAATTTCTTTATCTCGTAATTCATTTTGATTTTGAAGTGACTTTGAATCTTTCTTAACCTTTTCTTCTTCTTTTTCATTCATATTTTGATTATTAGGCATTTGAACTGTATTGGAAAATGAATCACTTCTTGGAACAGTTTGTTGTATTTTAGCAATTTCTTCGGGTTTAGGTATTGAAACCTCAGATAAATCATTACTAGAATCAGGTAAGATATTTTTAGAGACTTCCTCTTTTATTATTGAAGCTATTTCAATAGAGTTAGGTGATGGAGATGATTTTTTAGGATCAGGACTTGCAGATAATACATTTGAAACTTTTGTTTCTGGTAAAGATGGAGACTCTGATTTAGATTTTGCTTTTGGTTTAATTTTTTGAGATGATTTAAGTTTACTATTTACAATTGGAACAGGACTCGAACTTATACCTGATGATGAATCTGTGTGTAATTTAGATGTTATTTTAGAAGTAGAAACTTTGGGCTTTACTTTCAAATTTTGAGGATTGAAAACATTTTGATTCTTTTCATTTGTTTGTTTAGAGTCGGGTTTAGGTTGAATGGGTATTAGATTATCTGATGAAGAGGATGGTTTGATATTATTCTCAATTTTCCTTTGCTTCTTTGGTGGTTCCAAGCACTCGCTATTGGCACGTTCAACTGAAGCCATTGGTTTAGGTATATTAGAAGTTTCATTATTAGTTGATGTATTATTCTGTTGATTGTTATGATGTTGTTGTTGATTATTATTATGATTCTGTTGCTGTTGTTGAGGGGATATAGATTTCCTAAAAATCTTTTCCTTTGAAAGAAATGATATATCAAATGTATGCCCTTTTTCTAAATCATTCTTTTCAAGAAAATTAATTAATTTATCTTCAATATGTTGAACGTGATCGCCTGATATAGGTACAAATGGCAGTCTAGCTACACAATATAGTTCAGATAATTTACGTTTCCTTTCCTTAATAATTTCTGAACATTCTTTCTTTCGTTTTTCTATTGATTCTAGTCGTATACGATCCATTGAATAAGAGTTTGACTTCTGTTGCATTGTCTGTTCCTTAGGAGTATCTGTAGGTGTTGTATTGGACATTTTGTACCCTATAGTATACTATTTTATAAAATTTCTTGTATACTATGTAAAGCTCAGTGATAAATTCAAGGAATATGTAACCTCTGAAAAAGGTTTAAAATAGGCTTATAAGATTTATATAGCACTTAGACTATTTCTGTTGTTAATATATAAGTATATAGACCTAAACCTAACTTGAGCTCCAGGGATATATTGATAGAAGATCGGAGGAAAAGGCTCTGTTACTAAAACCCATTATTAAAAAAACAACAACTTTTCTTCAAACGGCATGAAAATTTCTACCAGTGTGCTCACAATACCGGGTTCCATTAAGTCAGAGGTTTACCACTGATTCATCATTTTATATGATTATATAACTATACATGTATCTACTTCTTAAGGACAACCAAACATTGCCGGCGAAGATGACGGCTACGGGTATATCTTGTCACTGAGTCTTTATGTGAGGGATATTTCCATCGATTATCATAATATACCCATCTAGATGAGGGTAATGGATTCCATTGACTATCTAACCATTTCCATTCACATTTATCAAATGTTTTAGTTAGTGGGAAACAGTAATCTTCTAAACGATTCAGTTGTTGTTGCATATCAATAGAACAATATGGTGCTCTATCAAAGAATAGCATATGTTTAGACCAACCCAAGCCAACCCAACGTCTTTCATTTTCCAACACTTGAAATTCCACAATTTTAGTGTTTTCATCAATAGTACCTTTAATATCTAAATTCATAATTGAGATTTCATTTTCTTTGTCAACCATTGAATATTTCTCATTAGTAAGGAAACTTGTGATCATTCTAACGTATTTGCTTCTCCATAAAAGTCTACGTAATGCAATTGACCAAGAGGAATAATAAGTTGAAAAGAAAATACCTGTTGAAATTAACCATACATCAATTGAAATACAATTTTTCATAAGATATACGTAAAAAGGGGTAAGTAAAGTCAAATTAATTGCTAAAGGTGTAAGCAAATTAGAGTAATCCCCACTAAAATTGAAAATGAATGAACATCGTATAGTAAAATTATCCAAAGTATCTAGAACTTCTTCAATTGTTGGTACTGATTTTTCATTTAAATGATATTTTTCATCAATGTAAGAGACTTTAATAAACCAAACGTAACAACAAAAGCATAAAACTAATAAAGTTGGTAATATTATAACAAAATAATTATTCCAATGTAAGATCATCATTGAATATAACATAATAATAACAGTATTTCTATAATAAGAATTTTCCTTACTACTTGTCCAAGTTATAAAAGATAGAATACGATTACATGATACTAATAGAGGGTATAATGAATGTAGGGCAGATATTATATTTGGTGGTGTATCCTTTAACAGTTGATGTTTATGAGAATTTAATGAAATATAGGATACTGAGGATGCAGGTGTAACAAATGATGCATGAACGTAAGATTCCTTCATGATACTGTATTCCTTTTCACAGCATTACCCAATCTCTGTAGTACAATCAGTTGTAACTCTATTACTTCTAAAAGAACCACATGCATACCCATCAATTCAATACTATCCCTCCGTAAGCTTCCCCCTAAATTCACCCGCACTACTTTCACTTAAATTTAATTTTGCCTTCACTGATTAAATTTACAATTAATTAAAACATATATATACTTAGTGATTACAGTAATGTTTCAGTGAAAGTTATAATTCATATACACATATCTATATCACACATGTCTGCAGTAGAAAAGGTAACAGAACAAGAACAAAAGGCTGTAGAAAAGGCACAAGAAGAACTTGTAAAAAGATTAGAAGATGATGATGAATTTGAAGATTTCCCAGAAGATGATTGGGAAGATTCAGAAACTGTTGGTGCTACACATAAGGCTAATCTTTGGGAAGAAAGTTGGGAAGATCATGATGATCTAACGGATGATTTCACTGCAAGATTACGTAGTGAAATAGAGAAACACACAGCAGCTAGTGGGAAATAATTACTGATCCTTTCATCCACACATTTTTACTTCAATCTTTGTATAGAATTACCAATTTAATAAAAATCAATTAATGTACACAATACTTAATCTATAGGTAGACATATATTACATGATGGTATAGTATCATATCCTACCTACCTATCTATTATTCTTAGCTATTATATATAGTAAAGACACGTTAAGTAGAAAGATTGGTGTAGAGATGTAGAAATTTGAAATTTTCTCACATTAAAATAAGTGTAACTATTTCAAAGGCAAATTCTAACGCCTTAGGAAATAATCTATAGATAGCTTTAAAAGGTTTCCTCTTGAAATATATCAAATAATTGAAGTAAAACACTACAATGGCTACTTTAGAAGATCTAGAGAATAATCAAGATTTACAGATAGATGATGAAATTCTCAATTCTTCAACTAATGACATTAAAAATAGAACAAAATTACTTGATAATGAGATCAAGATATTTAAATCAGAATATTTAAGACTGCAACACGATAAAAGTGTAAGTTTACAAAAAATTAAAGATAATAAAGAAAAAATTAAAAATAATAAACAACTTCCCTATCTTGTTGGAAATGTAGTGGAATTATTAGATTTAGATGCAGAAGAAAATGCAAATAATGAAGGTGCAAATGTTGATTTAGATTCTACAAGAGTTGGAAAATCTGCTGTTATAAAAACTTCAACAAGACAAACTGTCTTTTTACCATTAATTGGTTTGGTTGAACCAGAAAAATTAAAACCAGGAGATTTAATTGGTGTTAATAAAGATTCTTATTTAATACTAGATACTTTACCTGCAGAATATGATTCAAGAGTTAAAGCAATGGAAGTTGATGAAAAACCTTCTGAATCTTATGCTGATATTGGTGGTTTAGATAAACAAGTTGAAGAATTGGTGGAAGCTGTCGTTTTACCAATGCAACAAGCTGAAAAGTTTAAAAATTTAGGTATCAAACCTCCAAAGGGTGCTCTTATGTATGGACCTCCAGGTACTGGTAAAACTTTATTAGCAAGAGCTTGTGCAGCTCAATCTAATGCGACATTTTTAAAATTGGCTGCTCCTCAATTGGTTCAAATGTTTATTGGTGATGGTGCAAAATTAGTTCGTGATGCATTTGAATTAGCAAAGGAAAAAGCTCCAACTATTATTTTCATTGATGAATTAGATGCAATTGGTACAAAAAGATTTGATTCTGATAAATCTGGTGATAGAGAAGTTCAAAGAACTATGTTGGAATTATTAAATCAATTAGATGGTTTTGGATCAGATGATAGAGTTAAAGTTTTAGCTGCAACAAATAGAGTTGATGTTTTAGATCCTGCATTATTAAGATCTGGTAGACTAGATAGAAAAATTGAATTTCCATTACCATCAGAGGAATCTCGAGCTCAAATTTTACAAATTCATGCTAGAAAAATGACTGTTGATTCAAATGTAAATTGGAAAGAATTAGCAAGGTCAACTGATGAATTTAATGGTGCACAACTTAAAGCTGTTACAGTTGAAGCTGGTATGATTGCTTTACGAAATGGACAATCTGTTGTTAAGCATGAAGATTTTGTAGAAGGTATTGGTGAAGTTCAAGCAAGAAAGACAAAATCAGTTTCATTCTATGCCTAAATGTATAAAATTTTTTACTATATACTTTGTATATTATATATTATAAATAATTAATATCTGAAATCTGAAATTCTCAATCGTACATGTAAATATTACCATCATAACCAGCAATAGCATATAAACTTGATTCTAATGGATGAACATCAATACAAGTTATAACAGAATTTGAAATTTTTAATTGACTTTTAACTCTAGTTGTTTTCCAATCCCAAAAAAAACATTTACCAGTTGAGTCTCCGCTGAATAAAGTTTTACCATCAGGTGTGAATCCTATTTGAATTGCATATGCAG
This sequence comes from Pichia eremophila, assembly GCA_030579415.1. Classification (NCBI taxonomy): domain Eukaryota; kingdom Fungi; phylum Ascomycota; class Pichiomycetes; order Pichiales; family Pichiaceae; genus Pichia; species Pichia eremophila. Next base: position 16,447 of record JAKTQW010000003.1, on the reverse strand, counting down.
CACAATTGTGACCAGTAAAAACTTTCCTTGGATTCTTCTTAAATTTTTCACTTTGCTTAGTACTATATGTTAAAATTTGATTATCCATACTTTGTCCAACAAAATATTGCCCATTTGGGTGTACTTTAACAATTGGTATGGCTTTTTGATTATCATCTTGAATATATTTAATTGGCATATTTATACGAGTATCCCAAATTTTAATTGATCTATCATCTGATGTTGTAATAAATTGTTTCCCATCATTAATAAAATCAATCCATCTAACTGAATTTTCAAAATGTTCGTAAGTTTGTATAATTTCCCCAGATCTTTGATCTATATGTTCAATTTTGTTATTATCCAAGGCAACCATAAATTCATTATCATTATTAGGTAAAAAAATACACATATTAGGATTAGACTTTAAATCATGTTTGTATTTAACTTTTCCACTTTCAGTATCCCATATTCTTACCTTTCTGTCAAATGAGCATGTTATAAATTCACTACCATCAGAAGAAAATTTGGAATATTTTACAGCTCTATTACTATTATGATAATCTCTTATTAGCTTTTTAGGTTTTGAAACTGACCATAATTTAACCATTCCATCAGTTCCTGATGATAATAAGAAGTGACCTATTTTCGGTATAAATTCTATTGAAGATACAGATGAGTTATGAGCTTTGAATACACTTTTTTTTCTCTTGGGTATAAAATATTCCTTTTGACCAACAATTGTTGTTGCAAATCTAACGGCATAATCATTTGGAAGTTCAAATAAATCAAATTTGGATCCTTTCTTACCATGGAAACGTGAAGTTTCTGTAAATCCATTTTTAGTATCTTTCTTTGTTGTTATAGTAGTATCTTTAGAATTTATGATATCATTTTGAGATTCTCGTTCACTATCAATTTCATTTGATGAAGAATCACTACTAGCCCATGATCCTTTATATCCATCAATATCTTCAGGATTTCCTCTATTAGTTTTTATCTTTTTTCCATTCTTGTTTTCTATTTTGGATACGTTTTGGAGTTCATAAGATCTTTTATTGCGTTGAAATTGTAATGGATCTATAATTTGTTCCTCAAGTTTAGCAGCATTTGACTTGGTTAATGATATTAATGAAGAGGAGGGTAAATTTGAAAGTTGAATTGCATTTGAATCAATTTCTTTCTTTTCTGATATCATCTGAATTTTTTCATCATCTGAATCTGAGCTATATCCCCTTATCAGACTCATTGACCCAAGGAAAAGAGAAGAAACATGCATGTTAATAGGTATATTATTATTTCAATATAAGAATCGTGCGGCTTGGATTGATAAAATAAAATTTCAGTGTCAATTTTAAAAGTTGTTTCAAAATTTTAAACTATTCTTTTACTTTCCAGGGCTGTAAATACCAACAACAATGGCTAAACGTACAAAGGAAGAGGCAGAATACGAAGATTCAGATATTGATGTTTCATCAACAGATGATGAAGAACTTCAAGAGGATGAATCTATTGAAGAAGGAGATGAATTACTTAATGTTGATTTTGATTTCTATAATTTAAATTCAACAGTTGATTTCCATGCAATAAAGAATTTCTTAAGACAACTTTTCCAAGATGATTCAGTGTTTTTTCCATTATCAGAATTAACTAATTTAATTCTTGAAGAAGGACATATAGGTACAACTATTAAAACTGATGGAACTGAGAGTGATCCATTTTCAATTTTAACAATTCTTAATATATCAAATAATCTTAAATCTAATGCAATTCAAGAATTAACTAAATATTATTTAGAAAAAACAAAGAAGAATACACAATTTAATGTTATATTAAGACAACTTTTCACACCAACATCCAAACATAAAGTTGGTATGATTATTTCTGAGAGATTGGTTAATATGCCAGTTGAAACCATACCACCAATGTATAATATGTTATTAGAGGAAATGGAAAAATCAGAGAAAAGTGAAGAAGAATATAAATTTGATTATTTTTTAATTCCATCAAGAGTTGTTAAAATGGTTGCATCAGTTGTTGACAAGGAATTAAATGATGAAGATGATAATAATTCACGTAAGAAGAGTAAAAAGAGTGATAATTTACCAGGTGAATATGATTATGTTCATTATGAGGATGAACAAATTGAAAAGAATGCACTCCATTACGGATATTTTGATTTTACTAATAAAAACATTGAAGCAGATGCAAGAAGAGTATTTAATGATTATGGTATAGAACCTAAACTTAATCTCATGCTAATAAATAAGAAAGCACTTTATACTGCTGTTAAACAAATGTCAGAAGCATTCCCTTATGAATGATTCACGTATTAATGATCCATATATATATAACACAAAACTCCTACTAAATTTCCGAAAACACTTAAAATTGCGAGACACTCACATAATAAAGTAATTTATTAAAAAAAATTTTAGACACCGAAATTCTCCCCTTGTGTGTGGTAGCATGAAAAAAAAAAATATTTTGATGATTTCGATTCTACAGGATCAGCAAATATTAATTATTGATGTAAGTTTATAACGAATTTACAAAACTTATTCTTTTGGTCGATCTGAAACTTTATAATGAAACAATCAGTTACTGATATCTCTCCAAAGTGTATTACAGGACTGGAATTCGGTGCATTATCAGACGCAGAGATTGTTGCTCAATCTGAGACTGAAGTTTTCACTAGGAATTTATATGATTTAGAACATGGAAGAAAACCTGTTGAACATGGTGCCTTAGATACTCATATGGGTGTCTCTGCAAATACCGCTGAATGTCAAACTTGTCGTGGTAATTTAGCAACTTGTCATGGTCATTTTGGTCATATTAAATTAGCTTTACCGGTTTTCCATGTTGGTTATTTTAAAGCTACAATTCAAGTTTTACAAACAATTTGTAAATCATGTTCTTCTGTCCTTTTGGAAAATTCAATGAAAGAAAAATTCTTAAATGATTTAAAACGTCCTGGAATTGATAATTTAAGAAGAATGAGAATACTGAAAAAAATTCAAGATCAAGCTAAAAAACAAAGAAGATGTTTAAAATGTGGTGCTATTAATGGAGTCGTTAAAAAGGCGGCAGCCGGTGGTGGTCCGGCAGCTCTAAAAATTTTACATGATACATTTAGATGGGTTGGTAAAAAGGGAGCTCCTGAAAAGGAAGATTGGGATGAAGATTTTGATAGATTATTCGATGATAATCCAGAATTAGAAAAATTTGCTAAAAGATGCTTTGATGATTTAAATCCTCTGAAAGTTCTAAATTTATTTAAACAAATTATACCTTCAGATTGTGAATTATTAGGTTTAGATCCTTCAAGAGGTGGTAGACCTGAAATGTATATTTGGAGATATTTACCAACTCCTCCTGTCTGTATTAGACCTTCTGTTATCATGGCAGATGCTTCTAATGAAGATGATTTAACTGTTAAATTAACTGAAATTGTTTGGACTTCTTCAATGATTAGAGCTGGTATTCAAAAAGGTATTTCAATTAATTCTTTGATGGAACAATGGGATTATTTACAATTGGCCGTTGGTGTCTATATTAATTCAGATATTGCAACTCCTGCTATGCTTCAAAATGGTGGTACTAAAGCTGCAAAGCCAATTAGAGGTTTTTGTCAAAGATTAAAGGGTAAACAAGGTAGATTTAGAGGTAATTTATCAGGTAAGAGAGTGGATTTTTCAGGTAGAACTGTTATTTCTCCTGATCCAAATTTAAGGATTGATGAAGTTGCAGTTCCTGAATTAGTTGCTAAAGTTTTAACTTATCCTGAAAAATGTACAAGATATAATAAGAAAAAATTACAAAAATTAATTATAAATGGTCCTGAAAAACATCCAGGTGCAAATTATTTACAAAAAAATGATGAAGAATTGAAAAGAAATTTAAGATATGGTGATCGTCATAAACTGGCAAAATCTTTAAATATTGGTGATGTTGTTGAAAGACATATTGAAGATGGTGACATTGTTTTATTCAATAGACAACCTTCACTACATAGATTATCCATTCTTTCACATTTTGCTAAAATTAGACCTTGGAGAACTTTTAGGTTGAATGAATGTGTTTGTACTCCTTATAATGCCGATTTCGATGGTGATGAAATGAATTTACATGTTCCTCAAACTGAAGAAGCTAGAGCTGAAGCAATGAATTTAATGGGTGTTAAAAATAATTTATTAACTCCAAAATCTGGTGAACCAATTATTGCTGCAACACAAGATTTTATTACTGGTTCTTATTTAATTTCTAAGAAAGATTCATTTTTCGATAAGGCAACACTTACTCAAATGTTAGCTTCAATGTGTGATGGTATGATTGATTTTGATTTACCACCACCTGCAATTTTCAAACCAGTTTATTTATGGACAGGTAAACAAATTTTCTCATTACTTATTAAACCAAATAAAAATTCAAAGGTTGTCATCAACCTTGATGCAAAATGTAAAACTTTTGTTTCACCTCCAAAGGGTCAACCAAATGAAATGTCACCAAATGATGGTTTTGTTATCATTAGAAATTCTTTAATTTTATCAGGTGTTATGGATAAATCATTATTAGGTGATGGTAAAAAACATTCCGTGTTTTATACTATTTTAAGAGATTATGGTGCAGTTGAAGCAGCAAATGCTATGAATAAAATGGCGAAAATGTGTGCTAGATTTATGGGTAATAGAGGTTTCTCTATTGGTATTAATGATGTTACACCAAAGGATGATTTAAAACAAAAGAAAGAACAATTAGTTGAAATTGCTTATGCTAAGTGTGATGAATTAATTGAATTATATAAAACTGGTAAATTAGAAACTCAACCAGGTTGTGATGAAGAACAAACTTTAGAAGCGAAAATTGGTGGTTTGTTATCAAAGGTTAGAGAAGAAGTCGGTGAAGTTTGTATTAGAGAATTAGAAAAATCAAATGCTCCGTTAATTATGGCAACTTGTGGTTCTAAAGGTTCTACATTGAATGTCTCTCAAATGGTGGCCGTTGTTGGTCAACAAATTATTTCAGGTAATAGAGTTCCTGATGGTTTTCAAGATAGATCACTTCCTCATTTCTTGAAGAATTCTAAAACTCCACAATCTAAAGGTTTCGTTAGAAATTCTTTCTTTTCTGGTTTAAATCCTCCAGAATTTTTGTTCCATGCTATTTCAGGTAGAGAAGGTTTAGTCGATACTGCTGTTAAAACTGCTGAAACTGGTTATATGTCACGTAGATTGATGAAATCTTTAGAAGATTTTAGTGCAAGTTATGATGATACTGTTAGAAATTCAAGTAATGGTGTTGTTCAATTCATTTATGGTGGTGATGGTTTAGATCCTTTAGATATGGAAGGTGATGGTGTCCCAGTTAACTTTAATAGAACATGGACACATTCTTACTTCATTACTCTTAATCATAAAGAAAGAGCTCTTAAACCATTTGATGTTAGAAAATTGGTTAAATCTATTTTAACTCCTATGAAGGAAGCATTGATTAGAGTTGATAATGTTGGTAATATTGTTGCTCCTGAAGATTTCGATAAGATTGAATATGTTGATATCTTTGATGCTGAAAGAGATTTCTACGATTCTATTTTGAACTATATTGAAGAAAAATTATCATTACTTTGTAAATACAGAATTTCTCGTGGTTTACCTCCTTGTAATGATGAAAATGATATGGATGTGGATGAATCTGATTATGATGAAATAAAAGAAAAGGGTGTTGATCAAGTTTTAAAGATTACTGAAACTATGATTAAGAATTTCGTTGAATTATGTTGTAATAAATATAGAAAGGCTAGAGTTGAACCTGGTACTGCTGTTGGTGCTATTGGTGCACATTCTATTGGTGAACCTGGTACTCAAATGACTTTGAAGACTTTCCATTTTGCGGGTGTTGCGTCTATGAATGTTACCTTGGGTGTCCCTCGTATTAAGGAAATTATTAATGCTTCTAAAGTTATTTCCACTCCAATTATTAATGCTATTTTAGTCAATGATAAAGATGAAAGAGCTGCTAGAGTTGTTAAGGGTAGAGTTGAAAAGACTCTATTGGAAGATGTTGCAATGTATATTGAAGATGTTTATAAGGAGAATCAAGCTTTCTTACAAGTTAAAATTGATTTGAAAACCATTGATAAGTTACAATTAGAATTGAATATAGATCAAATTGCAAATGCCATTGTGCTATCGAAACTTAAAATTTCAAGAGCTGATGTTTCTATTACTGGTAAAAATAAAATTCAAGTTCTCGTTAATGATGTAGCTGGTGATTATAAACCAATTGGTAGATCTTCAGCATCAAAGGAAATTGCATCATTAGCTATTAGAGATCCAGATGAACGAGAAAGACTGGAAAGAAATGCATTATTCTTTAAGATGCAACAATTGAAACGTTTATTAACTAAAGTTGTTGTTAAAGGTTTACCAGAAATTTCCAGAGCTGTTATTAATGTTAAAGATGATAATACTAATGGTTTATTAATTGAAGGTTATGGTTTAAAGAATGTTATGGCAACTGATGGTGTGGTTGCAACAAAGACTAGAACTAATCACATTTTAGAAATTTATGAAGTTCTTGGGATTGAAGCAGCAAGATCAAGTATTATTAATGAAATTGATTATACTATGGGTTCGCATGGTATGGCGGTCGATCACCGTCATATTCAATTATTAGGTGATGTCATGACATTTAAGGGTGAAGTTTTAGGTATTACTAGATTTGGTTTAGCTAAGATGAGAGATTCTGTTTTACAATTAGCATCATTTGAAAAGACTACTGATCATTTATTTGATGCAGCATTCTATATGAAAACTGATAAAGTTGAAGGTGTTTCCGAAAGAATTATTTTGGGTCAAACTATGGGTATTGGTACTGGTGCGTTTAAACTTGCAGCTAAGGAATCCAATAAACCTAAAAAGGTGGGTGCAAAGGAAACTTTGTTTGATAATTTGTGTAAAGGTATTATTCCTAAGTCAATGCAAGTTGGATAAATGAAAGAAACATTTTATAGAACTTTTATGCATTCTTGTTTGTTCCTTTACTTTTTTAAATTGCTTTCCCCCTGTGTATAATTATATTAAGATTGAATTTTTTGTTATTAATTTGATTACTTTAGAATTCGGAAATAAATAGAATCGAATTAAACTATAGTATAAAAAATTTTGGTATAAAAAAAGGTATTGATTAATCTGAAAGAAGAAATAAAAAGAAAAAAAAACTTACAAAGAATAAATGGACAATTTGAAAATAAGAAGAAAAGCAAACAAAAAGCTAATTGACTAAAGGTTTAGAAACGGTTAAAATTGCACCATTTTCTAAAACCTCAGTATCAATGATTTCTAACCATTCAATTGACTCTTTTGGTTTAACCCAGAAAACTCCATCATCATTTTTAAGCAGAATTGATTTACCGTTAAATGTTGTGAACTCGATGGAATGACTTGGTGAATCAATATCAAAAGATTCAGTCTCGGCGATATGTGATTCAACAAAATTGAAAATGTTTCTTTGGATTAACATATCTTCTTCATCTTCTGATCTTGCATTCTCAATATCTTCTGGGAATTGCCATGGTTTTTTGTTAAGACCTTGAATTGCTTCATTATTAGGAGCAAAAATAATCAATTGCTTCTTTGATGATTCTTCACTTTCAGCTCTTACTTCAGTAAATTTTTGATAAAGATCAGGAAATTCACGTAAGTATTTGGAGAAAAGAACTAAATCTTCTCTTTGAACAAGAGCTGTAGCAATATCACCATTATTTGGGTATAAAACAGAGGCATCTGTATTTGATTCTGCACTTTCAATGGAATCAGGAATAACAAATTTGTCCTTTGCTTCAATAACTGGGTCAAATGATTTTTCCTTAAAAGTGTTTAAAATAGTTGATAATGATTTCAAATCCAATTTTTGCTTCATTCCATGACAACCTTCTTTATTTTCCTTTAATTTAATATTAATACTGTTGTCATCTACTTTGTCGATACTAGTGGCAGTGTATTCTTCATCACCGATTAAATATCCTAAATTCAAAGGATCTTCTAGTAGACTTTTAAAATTTAAACTTTCTTTAGCTATGGATAATGAAATGTTGAAAAAGTTGCTAATATCTCTTTTAACTAAATCAGAATCTTCATCAATAATCAAATTGATATTCACAACATTTTTAGCATCAGCCTCCCTTTTTTGAAGGATTTCATCCTCATCAACAACCATATTGAGCGTTAATACATTTTTGGAATCTCTTTTTTCTAAACTTGCATCATTAATTATTAAGTTATTATTGACAACATTTTTACCATCTCTCTTGGTTAAGTCGTCATCATCAATTATAAGATTTGCTACATAGACATTTTTTGAATCTGCCTTTGCACCTCTTTTGTGTAATTTGTATTCATTTTCATCGATAAAAAGATTCAAATTGACGACATTCTTAGCTTCTCTTTTACCTAAGTTGAAATCACTTTGTTCAATTTCAAGAACAGCATTCCTTACCTGTTCAGGAGAAAAGTTGATATCTACTACATTCTTAGCAACTGCAACTCCGGTAAGCAGTACAATCACTGACGATAAAACACTTCTTGATAACTTCATTGTTTATTATATCACGGTCTGTGTTGTTTAATAATTAGGATAATACACAACTCCCTTTACTAGCAATCAGCTGCCTATAATACAAGGTTTTACTTAATAATATTGATTCAGGTCAGCCCCTTAAAAAATTAATATCTTGAAAAGACGCGACTATCGGTAAAAAATAATTTCCCCTTTTAGGTAATAATAAGGTAACATAAATCGAATCTTTAGCAATTTGAAATAGAAAGATGTTTCTTACTGAGAGTAAGGAAAGACATGGTATCGGACTCCACATTTAGCTATATCCATATGGGAACACAGGATGCTATGATTTTTATTGACTCATGGGAAAATCAAGAATTAAAATGGGATGAAGTGGAGTTTGCAAATGTTGAAGATGTAGATCAATATGAAAATCTACTAGAACAGTTTCTCTCTCAACAGGAAGAACCAAACACTTCTATGTCAATGGCATCTAATAATAATCCCATTTTTAACTCATCATATGCAAATAGAATGAAACAGAAAAGTAGGAAGTTGAATTGGAAAGATGTAGATATAGATTCATTCTTAACACATGCCAAAAATAAGAATGGAACTAGTAATTATATACCTGACCAAACGATATTGAAAAATCCTAATTTAGGTGGTCTCTCAGGAGATTCAGAATTGGATACACTTTTAGGAATGAATAGAGTAGTAACGTTAAGTAATGGTTCTATAAATGATGTTTTAATTGATATTGATAATTTACATCAATCAAGTTTAAATTTAGATACTGATTTCGAAATGGATAAGAACAACATTGATATTAATTTTGATATTGATAATGATATGGCAGCATCAGCTTTATCAAGAAACATTTTAAATGCTGACGTTTCTCGAAGTTTCTCTCATCAATTCACTACACCTATTGTTAATAACAGAGTCTACTCCAACAATTATCAAAGTTCAATCAATAGAAATGTATCTTCACAACAAAGAAGACAAGTTAGTGATACTAGTATGAGAAATGTAAGTTATCATTCTCCAAGACGTGAAAATATTCGTTAATTTAAGTTTTTTTAAGTATACAGAATGTTTTTTCATTTATACATTTTATGTCAAAGGATAGGATTTCTTAATTGATGATACATAAACATGAATGTTTATCCAAGTATTTGCTAATTATTCCCACATTTATCACACAAACCAATGATAAATGAAACCATCTTACGAGAAATATACCAATTTTGATGAATTATATCAAACGTGACATTAGAAGGTGAACATCCATATGCCAAATGTGTTGCCATTACAATATATGGTACATCAGTATAATCAGGAATTATCATATTTGGATCCCTCGTATAATAAACTATGTTTAACTTTTTATTATATTTGAATCTTTGATTAATCCATCTTCTTGAAGATGTTAAATATCTCATTGTTCTAGTAGTTAATGTCACATTATATTTTTTTATTTTATCTTTCAATGTATTTGTTGCAATAATACCATTTTCTCTCAAAATTTCAAGTTCAATTTGTGATGGTCCATAAATCAGAAATGGTGGATCTTTGCTAACATTTGAAGTTTTAGAAAACAATTCAACCCTTGACCATTTATCAAGCAGTAATGCTTCAACTTCATTATATACTTTGATATATTCTTCTACTATTTGTGACATTTTATTTTGATCATAATCTATAGTTTGTTTTATAGTTTCTAAATTTTCTAACGTCACTATTGGTAACTTCGTATCTCCCTTAGCGGAACTTGGGGGTTCAGTTGATGTGGATTTTGATCTCTGCTTTGATGAAGCTTTTGGTTTTGTTGTATCATTTAGTTTAATTTTCTTTGTTGGTGTACTGTTACCATTACTATTACCATTATTATTGTTTCTGATATGAACTGTTATTTTGTTTATTTGAGTATTATTTCCATTTTTATTTCCTCCGTTATTATGGTGGTTCTTTGTGTTGTCATAATTTATGAATTCAGATCTTAGTCTTGAATCTGCAGTTCTTTTCTTTGATTCACGTTTGGTACTAGTATTCAATGCCTGTATTGATTTTGCTTTCTTTCTCGATAATCTATCATTTAGTAGACGAATGTCTTCTAAATTCATTAAAGGTAAAGCTCTAGTTCTAGTTGGACGTTGATTCTGTGTTTCGTTTAATAGCAGTGAGGGTAAATTATTGGGTATAATATTAAAACCAAATTCTTGATAACCTTTAATAATTCTTTGAATATTTCTAACAGTAGTCAAATCTAAGCCTTTTATGTATGAGTTTTGTCCTAGAAATCTATAACTAAACATAAAGTCTTCAATATCTTTTTCATTTGAAATATCAAGTATATTTAAAATCAAAATTTTCAAAACATTTTGTGATCTGTATGATAATTTATCGTCATATGATGGTAAGGGGCTTAACTGATAAAATTCCACATATTTTAATAATTTACTGAACTTGATCCATATCAAGGTCCAATGATTTGATAATTTAATAGGTAATAAAAGAGATTTAAATCGTAGTGATGGTATTAGATAACCATTATTTGAATTGTCTACAATTTTAATTAAATTTATTGATCTCTTAAAGGGTAGTGTAAGTTCTTTTAACTCTTCTATTTCTTCGGAATATTGTTCAGTTAATTCATCAATGTTATTATTAACTTTATCTCTATTATTTTCTTTACAGTCTTTATATGTATTTTCAACTTTTTGGAAAAAATAGGTATCAATCAACAACAAAATTTCATAATCTGAAATAATATCATCACCATTTTTCTGGTAAGTAGAGAATGCAACATCTTGTAAATTAATATTACATATTTCAGACATCAATTGTTTTGAGTCAACAGGTTGATCATCCCTAAATATAAAATCTTCCATGCTATCATCTTTGAACATATCTCGATTCTGTCTTTGTCTGAATTTATGTTTATCTTCCAATCCAAAAGCACACGAATACACTCGTACCAAGTTATCGGGCTGATCCATTTCTTTAATATGATAATATGATAATATATTAATATACAGCTTATTGAGTTAGCAAAGAATTGTTAACAGCAAATACAGTTATATAATATTTACCCAATGATAGCAAAAATCACCTTTGGAAATTCTCTATTAAATATACCAGGTACTGACAAAATCAAGCAAAAAATATTAAGTTTTTCAGACAATAAGTTTCCTTGATTTCTGCTACACTATTTGTTATTGTTCTCTCTGTTATGGGCCCGCTCTCCTATATAGTTTTTACTAATGCTTGTGGTTGGTAGCTTAGTACTGTTGTAGTGTGTGTAGAGTTTAGTGTGTAGAGTTTAGAGTGTAGAGTATAGGGTGTAGAATATAGCAGAGATTGCTTACTATAATGTCTATATTAGATGGTTATCTACAGATAGTCGTCTATTTACATGTACCTAAAATTAATTAATCTTTTTTATAAATAATAGCAGTATTGTACCTACCAGCTACAATCTCTTGGTGAACTTTACCAAAATGTTGTAATTGTAATCTATTATTATATTTAGCAAGTTTCATCTTATTATCAGAATTAGGTTCGAGAAGTGATGGAATATTTGATGGAACTGCTGATCTAATTCTTTTACCATTAGCTAATTGACCATATTCATTATCACCCCAAACATATACATCATTATTATTTAATGTTACAACAACATGATTTTTACCAATTGACCAAGATTTTGTGCCAATTTTCTCTAATTTATTATTTAATTCATTAAATTCTTTAATTTCATTTAAGATTTTAATCTTTTTTGGTTCATTTGTACCATGAATGAAATAACCTAAACCTAATTCCCCCTTTAATCCATGACCCCATGATAAATGAATTTTATTCTCTTCAGCTTCTGGTAATGATTCAAAATCAAATGATGAATCATTGTTCTTATCTCTGAAAGATTTTTCAAATAATTCATACATATTATCTGATGTAAAAGTTGCAAATGCTGTATCACCACCTGCCGAAATATCAATACAACGAGGAAATTCATTTCTTTTAAAATGAGTTGATAATAATTTGACTTTTGTTGGATAAGGTACAATTTCTGTATCATAATTAATAACTGAACCAATTGCACCATGAGTATTTTTACCAAATGCCCAAATACAACCTGTTTTATCTAAACAAAGAGTAAAATTATCCCCTGCTGCAATTTGTTTAATTTCTCTATTTAAAACATTACCATTTTTCATATATTTATTTAATAAAATAACATCATGAACTTGATTAATAATTGGAGGTTTATCAAATTGTGAAAATTCAGGTAAACCAAATTGACCAAAAGATTTTTCAATTTCTGTATTAAAACCTGTTGCACATGTTAAAACTGAACCTTTCTTATTTAAAAGTACTAAATGTTCAATACCTGCAGCAATATCGATAATTTTACTTGTTCTTTCATTAATTGGCATATTTAATTTAAAGTGATTAACTTTATAACTACCTAACCAACCTTTTTCAATATTATCAATTTGATTTTGCATTTCTAAAGATTCAGGTAAATATAAAACTTCACCATTTTCAGTTAATGTATAAATAGTTTTATTACTAATTTGAACTTTCTTTAAATTTTTACCTTTCAAAGTTGATTTTTTTGAATTTTTAATATTATTACTAAATCCTAACCCCCATTGATATAAATCACCCTTTTCATCAATTAAAGCACCTGAATTTTCGCTCATTACAATATCTTTAACAATAAAATTATCAAATACATCTAATCTCTTTAATACAGGTATAAATTCGAATTTTTCATCAGTTACTAATCTACTTTGATTATTACCACAAATATAGACACCAGGTATTGAAGAGTTATTTGGATTTGTTATATTTTTAGTAAAATTTTCAAGATTTAATTGTTTCTTTTGCTTTTTATCCTTTATTCTTTCATACATTTCATCAAATGATTCTAATTCATCATCACCAATATAATTTGATTTAATAAAACTCCAATTTTGATAAATTTGTAATCCACCAATTGTTGTAATTAGTGCAACTAAACCACCAACTAAAAGTTTATATTTTTGAGTTAATTGCATTGTTTTATCTTCATTATCTTCATTATTATTCTGATTATAATTTTCATTATTCCCATTGGTTGAAGATGAATTTAATATATTATATGAATTTTCAAGATTTTGCTTTTGAATAAATTCATATTTCTTCTTATAAATATGAGAGAGTGTGTCTGTATCATCTATATCGGATGATGATGACTTAGCATCATTATTGTTCTTGGAGCTATTTTTAAGATCATTATTATACGATACATTTGAATAATGAATGAAACGATACTTTCCAAGAGTAGAGCTCAATCGTAAAGACCTTACTGTAGAATTCAGTAATGATTTAGCTACTCTATTATGCATAACTGTACTTAATTCAACTATTAAATCAACTCTACAAACAAAACCCTGTATACTACTCTATTCAATAAGTAATTGGCATGTTAACTAAGGGAAAAAATTCGCTAATTCTCTTTCTCTCTGTATTAAGAGTACTTCCACGGGAAGAGAGTTAATCACTATATGCTTATTACCATTATACCAACTCTACACAGATTATAACACAATCTTAATAGCAATCATAAGATTAAAGAAAGCACGGTACACTACAAGTTGAAGACAGAAAAGTGTGACCCAGTGGGAGCGGAAGGAGGGCCAGTCCTTAACAGAGAGAAATTACCATATATAAAATCTACAGATAAAATCTCCAGATCTTCTAAGTCCACTGATGAGGAAAAGCTCGTGACAGATCAGAGAATTTAAAAATAAAGGTATTGCTATATATGTGTGACTTTGTGGTGTGCTTTCCTTTTGATTGCTTGCTTGCTTGCCTCAAGTTGTTTACTTTACATGTCGATATGTAGCTATCTAATTGCGTATAAATAGTTGTGTTTTTGTCTATCTTTTCTGTAGTTGGTTGTTTGTAGTTTGTAATTACTTTTATTTTATTTATTTATTTTTACCATACAAACACAAAGCAAACAAATACATTATCTTGTATTACATTAATATATAACACACAACACACAGATTTACTTACAGTAACTGATTAAAATGAAGAAGAATATTTCAAAGAAGATTGAATTAGAACCAAGACATTTTGATCATTTAACTAAAGAACCATCAGTTAGAAATGCTAAAGAGGTAACTTTTGATGATTTATCAAATTTTGAAGACTATATTAAGAATGAATCATGGGATGATGAATATGATAGTTTAAATGTTCATCTTGAATATTTACCACCATTTATTGAAAAGGAAATTCATTCAGATGAATCAAAGATTAAACCTCAAATGAATGTGTTGAATAAAAAATTTAGAAGACATTTACATCAACATTTAACAAAGCATTTATTACCTGAAATTAATAAAATGACTGGTATTAATTATAAATTTGAAGAATTTGATGAAGGTTTAAAACCTGAAATGAATGGTATTAATTCTGTTTATAAATGGCATTACGAAGATTCTGGTAATCATGGTTTTGACGAAGCAGATTATGAAAATAGACATCATTGGAAAGCTCAATTAGATATTAAGTCAAATTCTAATGGTCCTTATATTAATATTGACTTTAATTGTTATCCAATATGATAACAATAATGATGATCTAGTGATCATATTTCATCACTTTACGAAATTTTATTTATCTTATCTTTTCAACACTTTGATTTATATATATATAGCTATATATAACGAATTTAATGAACTTAATGAACTTAATGAACTCAAATAACTTAATGAACTTAATTTAGTTGTTAAAGAAAAGAAATTTTATTTATTTATCAATTTATTTATTTATTTATGGTATTGAAAAAGAAATTTAGTAATAGCAAATCACTTACTGCTGAATTAACAGCAACAGCTTTTGTCAAGTTTTTCTTCCTTAGGACATGCACAAGCAGTTTTCTTACAGTGAGCACAATCACAACCACCTTCACAAGCACATGATGCTGTAGGACAGACACATTTGGATTTGTCTTCAGTACATGAACCACATTTACAGTCATCTTCACATTGACATTGTTTCGGACAAGAACATGTATTAATTTGAGTTTTAGGAGTAGAGCATTCACAAGCCATTTTTATTTATTTATTTGTTTGTTTGTTGGATAAGATAAAATGATTTAGCAGAGGAATCACAAAACTGAAAAAAGGGAAGCTTAATTGATTTAAATACACATAATTGAGAGTTATTTGCCTAATATAAAGGTCATCCCATATATATACACTATTAAGGCAAAATTAGCTCACAATAGAAATTATCAGGCAAATGTAACGCATTGTTACAAAAATTTGAAAGGAGAATCGAAAAATATAAGGTTAACAGCGATAAATACAGTAGAAAAAAACAATAAGGCATAGAAATTTAAAAATATTTTGGACGAGACCGGAGTCGAACCGATGACCTTTCGCTTGCAAGGCGAACGCGCTACCAACTACGCCACACGCCCAAAGAGTAATTGATCCCTAGCAGGATCGAACTGCTGATCTTGGCGTTATTAGCACCACGCCTTAACCAACTGGGCCAAGGGATCTTCTTGTTGTGTATGTGTAAAGTATTAGGAGGATGTTTGAGTTGTTTCACGTAATAATATTACGTAATCAATTAATTAATATTTATGTTGGATCTTTGCAATACAATCAAGAATTATAATGGTTCTAATTGTACTTAATACTACTATGCGAATACTGTCGGTGGAACTGGTATGCGAGTAGTTAGATCAGATAAACTTAGATAGTGTGTTTCTTCATGAACTTGTTAATGAACTTGTTATCCAAACCAACTCTCATATATTGAGATGTCCCGCTCAAGAGAGCTTATACATGTTATTTATATAGTATTTAGAACTGTAATTAATTATCTCACAAGC